>JAYXIM010024495.1:0-144528 GCA_037575425.1 Anastrepha fraterculus | reverse complement strand
TGAAGCTATGTCTGTCCTGGCATGTTTTGGTTTGACACGAATTACATAACCCTTCAAAAAAGGGTGCTTTATAAGGCAAAATGAAGGAACATCTTAAAGCTGTTAGTGTGAAGGTGACAAAGGTTAACAATGCACTTATGGGCATGCTACCGAACTTAGGAGGACTACAGGGTGGCAGGAGAAAACGTCTTTTCCCTGTGACAGACTCCATAATGTTTTACGCCTCTCCAATCTGGGCTGGAGCAAAAAAGTGCCATTTTAAAGAACTAATGCAGGTCAGTAGATCAAGTGCGTTGAGGACCGCATGTGCCTATAGAATGGTGTCGGACGATGCAATCTGCGTCATAGCTAGCAAAATGCCTATAAACATCCGGACAAACTTACAGAAGAGGTTGTACTGCTCGCAAGGTATGAAGTCGAGAGACAAACAGAATGTTCTACCTCGACAGCTGACTGGCAATCAAAGTGGGACCAGTCATAAAAAGGCCGGTGGATGTATAGATTGATCCCACGGATTAAGGAGTGGATCTGTCGGAAACACGGAGACGTTGATTTCTACCTAACGCAGCTATTAAGTGGGCACGGCCTTCTATTGTAGCAGGTTCGCCAAGGAACGCGGGGGCCTAGCAAGAACAACTGGTGAGTTTCTGACGCCCATTAGCCTAGCTCCACAAATGCTTGAGTCGAATGAAAAATGGAGGGCAGTGCAAGTTTTTGCAACTTGAATTATTGTGGAACTTCGCAACATTGATTGGAGGCGAAGGAACGACGCGAGACGAACGCGGTAGCAACCACAACTGTTGATAAAAAGCAGCAAGACGAACAGTAGACGAATATAACTGACGATTGAGCTTATTGCTCACGACGGCCTTCACACGTAATTACCAAAACGGTATCCCTATAGGATGAACCGTCGGACTTGAGGTGCTTTTAGTGGCGTTAAAGTCCCACACGGACTAAGGATTTCGATAGCTTTTACACCTCGTAAAAAAAAAACAGTGTTGTTGGAGTCGTGTTAAACATGTTTTGACCAGTTTTAATAAACAGTTTAAGATTTGTCAGCAATATTCTTCAGAAATGAAAAGTATACCGATACCAGTCAGTTGGAACGAGTTCTGCTTAGAGTAGCACAGTGGCAAAGGAGGTATTCTAACGTAACCCTTTCTTCTTCGCAAAAGTTACACGCGTCGTACTGAATCAATCCCATTTCAGATGTGTGATATTGAGTGAAACAATGCCGCGTCAATACTCCAATCAATATTTTACATTCCTTCCTTGGGAACGTGTTGCAAGCTCGTACAATTATTTTGGCAATCTGTGGGAGAACAACGCCTCACATATAGACTTCGCTTCCAGAGTAAGTTGCTCGTCTAGTTCTGTCTTTAAAACAGAAAGTGAGGAATATATCTTCGACGTACTCGCCAGTTGCAAGCTCATCAACTTTCTCATTTCCCTCTATTCCCTTTTGCCCTGGTGTCCAGTAAATTGTGACTTGTATTTTCTCACAGAGCTCGTGCATTTATGGATCCAGAGTGTTGCACGCATTCCAAACTAGTCATTACAGCTTTTAGTGATTTAATATCAGCTTGATTATCGATGAACGCTAATTCAGCTTCTTTGGTTTCAGCATAGATCTCAGCCTGAAATATGCTGCAGTGATTAGGAAGCCTGCAAAACTTTTGGAGATCAAACTGCGGGCAGAAGACAGCCGCTCCTACTCCTTCCATCATTTTGGATCCATTTGTAAAGAAATTGCATGATCGGTAACTCAACTCCTCCAAGTAACGGTGCTGACCAGTTGGGAATTTTGTGCTTTCTTCTGAATAGTACTAAGTCCGTTTTATCAAGATTTACTTCCAGTCCGACCATCTCCATCAACTTGCACGTTTCTCTGAGCATCCTTGCGAGTATGTCACTCATCGTTTGAGGACACTTGCCTCAGTTGATAACTGCTATATTGTGTGCAGATGCCGTCAGTTTTGGTCCGCTATCAGCTAATTTGGATAGCAGGCAAATCATAGACCAAATATGTAAGCTCTTTGATTTCTATCACCGCTGATTAGTTATCGTACCGCTCACTACTCTTTGGTTTACCCTTTGCCTCAACGTGAGAGCAGCGCATGCGGCTATTTGCATATTTAGTGAAGGAATGTAGGCGCTTGGATTCCGACTGTAAGTGAGACTGTAAGTGAGAAAATACGAAGCTGGGAACATTGCTGGTTTCTTGGTTTATTAAATTAATAATCTAGAAATGTAGTATTTCTTACAGACTATGAAAAACCGATGCCAAACAATTCAATCAAAAATAAATTTAACTTTTAATGTACAAATCTCATTTCATGTGTCAAGTCGACGCTGCTATATGCAAGTGAAACGTGGCTTGTTTCGAAAACGTTTAAGCAGAAATTTGATTGCTTCACCAACAAATGCTTGAGGGTAATATGCAGAATATTCTGGCCGAACATAATAAGTAGCGGATACCTCTGGAGATAAACGAACAACGAGTCCGTCTTATGCCAGCTAATATGCAGAAAATGGAGTTGCATAGTCCACGTACAGCCCACACGCATTAAAAGAAGGCTCGTAGATTGGATGAACATCTGTAAAAAATCCATCCAGCATGACTTATCTTCCATAAACTCAAGCTCGAACAATGCTTACACGATAGCATCTAATTTCACACGTCGGGGAAGCCTAGTAGAGGCCCTATGCTTCTAAAAAAAGAGTAATCAGGAGAAAACAATTTTTTAAGGGTTCTAATATAATAAATAACTGGTGTCTCTACATATGACATAAAGTAATATACCCTGATTTTGGCATATTATGTTCCTGAATCGATAAGGGGTTAAGCTACTGTAGTCCCCTTTTAGAAAGATACAATTCTCCCAAAGATCTGAGTATTTTTTAACCTCTCGAAAAAACATGTCTCCTTCTCGGCGATGACTTCCTCGTTTGAACAAATTCTTTTTTTTCCAGCGAGCTAGTTTTTAATGTTAGGCAACAAGAAAAAGCCGCAGGGAGCCAGACCGGAGGAATGTGCTGGTGCGTTATCGTGGTGAAACAGCGTCTTCTTTTTCACTCAATTTTTTGTGAAAGCGGTCGAATAACTCACTGTAGAATTGTCCAGTGATCACTCCTCCTTCTTCTTCTAAAAAATCCATGAGCATGACGCCATTAGCATCCCAAGAAATCGTAGCCATCACCTCTCCGGCTGATGAAACTGTCTTCACCTTCTTTGGAGCAGATTCACGTGGAGAAATCCATTATTTTGATTGTTGCTTAGTTTCTGGTTTGTAATGATTTATCCAAGTTTCATCAACGCTAACAACTCGACGCAAAGTTCCTTCGCACCTCGCTTAAATTGCTCCAAACACTGCTTCAAAGTTAGCACCCGCATCCGCTTGTGAGTAATCGAGGCACCCATCGGGCTGACAATGTTTTCATCGCCAAATTATTATGTAATGCCATTCCGGTCGACACACCCATGGCCTCTGTTACTTGGCGCACTTTCGTTTGAATGATTTCCTCGGTAACCAAGTCCGCCGATTGTCCTGGTCGCTTCTCACCAAAAATAGGTATTCCTCTTCTTAATTGGCACGATAATCGCTTAACCGATTTTGGCCGAGTTTAACAATGCGCGGCAGTCGTTTCTTTCTCGTGCTAACCGGCGCCAATTTGACACACCAAGTGAAGCCAAGTCCTTCTCCACCTGATCTTTCCAACGCAGAGGAGGCCTTCTTGCACCTGCACCACCACCAGCTGGTACCGCATCGAATACTTTCAGAGCCGGAGCGTTTGTATCCATTCGGACGACATGTCCCAGCCAACGTAGCCTCTGGATCTTTATTCGCTGAGCTATATCTATGTCGTCGCAAAGCTCATACAGCTCATCGTTCCATCGTCTGCGTTATTCGACGTTGCCAACGTGCAAAGGTCTAAAAATCTTTCGAAGAATCTTTCTCTCGAACACTCCAAGCGTCGCTTCATCGGATGTTGTCATCGTCCACGCTTCTGCGCCATACGTTAGGACGGGCATGATGAGAGCCTTGTAGAGTGTTAGTTTTGTCCGTCGCGAGAGGACTGTACTACTTAATTGCCTACTTAGTCCAAAGTAGCACTTGTTGGCCGACATTGTTATCGGTGTTAATGCTGGTTCCTAAATAGACGAAGTCTTTTACAACCTCGAAATTATAACTGTCATCAGTGACGTGGGTGCCGGTATGCGAGTGCGCCGACTGTTTGTTTGATGACAGGAGGTATTTCGTTTTGTCCTCGTTCACCACTAGACCCATTCGCTTGGCCTCTTTATCCAGTTTGGAGAAGGCAGAACTAACAGCGCGGTTGTTAAAGCCGATGATGTCGATGTCGTCGGCATACACCAACAATTGTACGCTCTTATAAAAAATTGTGCCGAAGCGATTAAGTTCTGCGGCTCTTACGATCCTCTCCAACACCAGGTTAAATAAGTCACACGACAGCGAGTCACCCTGACCTCGTTTGGTATCAAACGGCTCGGAGATATCCTTCCCAATTCTGACAGCGCTGCTGGTGTTGAGCAACGCCATCTTGCAAAGCCGTATCCGTTTTGTGGGGATACCAAATTCAGACATCGCGGCATTCAGGAAATTCCTTTTCGTACTGTCGAATGCAGCTTTGAAGTCGACGAAAAGATGGTGCGTGTCGATTCTCCTTTCATGGGTCTTTTCCAAGATTTGGCGTATTGTGAATATTTGGTCGATGGTAGACTTTCCAGGTCTAAAGCCACAGTGATAAGGTCCAATCAGTTGGTTGACGGTGGGCTTCCGCCTTTCACACAATACGCTCGCTAGAACCTTATAGGCGATATTTAGAAGACTAATCCCGCGGTAATTGGCACAGATTGCAGGATCGCCCTTCTTAATGGTTTGGGCAGAGCACACTTAAATACCAATCGGAAATGGATATTCACCCACGTTGAAATTCGTTGAACCAACATCTAACTGTGGTCTTAGATGCCTAAGCTTCCCATAGATTGCATCCATTTTAGCAAAAATCACGAAGCTCGTCGTACGCGAATAGCTGCCAATCTCTCAGGAACGCCCTCTGTCATCAAACATGGGTACTTATTGAACCGCCCTCGTATTCAGTTTGAAAGGTCTTGCGTTCATTATGAAACACCCTGTATATGTTTATAAGAAGACATTCGCTACTACCACTCAGTATAATTAATTTTTCTAGGAGCACAAAAATTCACCAAATCATTCAATTATAATTAAATGAAGTCATTAGCATAAAGCAAGCACGCGCACCATTCCAAATTTCCCGCATAAGCAAATCCGCAGTGAAATTACGAAACTTGCGCAACAAATCAAAAAAGACTGCTTTTCAATGCTGAGTGTGCGTTGGATTACTCAGATTTTTAAGCGCTCTAAAGGATTAATGCAAGTGTGCATGGTGAGCGCACACATACGTAGATATGACGGTTTACTACTCTAGATGAGAGTGCGTGTGTGTGTACGTTGGTCTGCATACCCAAAGCAAGCGGAGTAGACTTTGTTGACTCACGAAAGTGTACCTTCTCTACTCCACCCACAAAATGTATTGCGTCAAGTCATTTGCTACTTACAAGCAAAACACTTGCATGCAGGCACACACACACATACACATTCACACTCACACTCTTCGCTCGAGCTTACTCAGTCACACTCACTCACTCAAAAGTCAGTGGGTTGGAATATTTTGGGCAATACATTGACGTTTGGAAATCCTGTTTACGCAGGCACTTTACGCTTTGTCGTTGAAAAGTTGTGAAAAACAAACAGAAATAAATTACCAAATAAACAGCAACGAGCATTTAATGAACAAAACGCGTGCAATAGCAACAACAACAACAACAACAAAAAACATAACAGCACCATAAAACAACCAGCTGCAGCAGAGAAGTTTCAAATAGCAGTGGAGGCAAGAAAAATAAACAGAAGACACCTCCAAAATGAGCTCAGGCAACTGCTGTTGTTGCAAGCGTTGCATGTGGCTGCATGTGCCTTTGTTGGTCAAAATGAGCGCAGTCATTGGCAGTGCTAGCGCTCATGTTGCATGCCACAATGCAGCAGTGATGATGACTCAACTCAGCTGCAGCTTGACTCAACGCAGTCGATTTTTTGCGCCAGTCATGCGGAAGGGCGTGCCGAGTGGGAAAGGGGAGGAAATGCGTTAGACGCAGGATAACTGTAATGTGCATAGTTGCAAGATTCACGCAGGCTAAGATGTCGTGTTTTTCAGCTGCCAGAGGAAGGTTGGGTGCTGGTGCACAGGTTTTGGTGTTTTTGTTTATATTTTCTGGGTACACGATTTTTCAACAAAACAAAAGCAAAAAAACAAAGAAGAAAAAAACACAAAAAAAAGGAACAACAAAAACAAGTTATGATGTGGGTAAGGGTAGAAGTGTAGAAAGTGATGCGGTGAAAAATGCCACATAAATTGTAATTGAATATCCCAGCTAAATGAGACGCTGCATTGAAGTTAGAAAGATGAAGGAATAATTAAAATGACAGCGAGGAAATCAGCTAGCAAAAGTAGCAACTAAGTGCCGTTTTGAAATAGCTCCCAGATAATGTGCCAGAACCAATCGACACATTTGTTATGGCCGAGAATATTACGGAGCCTGTATTTGAACAAATCCTGCAGAAAGTTTTACTTACGCGCTCCCAAACGCTCCTAAAGTTGTACTCCATTTCTTCTCTAAAGCTAAATATCACAGCAGTGAAGGTGCTTGACTGTCCCTTGCACATTTTCATGCCTTCAGGTACTCCACTAGTTGGTGAAAGCTACACAAAGTCTTCTTACTATGCACCAATTCTCCGTAAGTACGCCAACGAGTCGCACGACGTCACGGCTGGACTTCGCTAGTTAAGATTATATTCAGACTAGATGAGTTTGGTGATTTTGCAGTCTCGCCTCATTTGCCATCTAGAAAAATGATTGAGGAAAATTCTATTTATCAAACCTGATAATCTTTTTCCTTGTCTGAGGTCAATAGGGAATCCTAACTGGCTCGCTGATTGGCATTCTCATTTCAGCGCGTATTTTATTAACCAGAAATTAAGTCTACCGAGAGTAGACTTAATCACCATTTAGTAGTAGTCTGTATTGCCCAATCAGTATTGATTTCATTCTGAATACTGTTAAGGCTAAAATATCAGAGAAGATTGTGATTTTGAATGGGTCGCAACTTAGTAAGTTCCAAAAGGTGGCAGCTTTCGTTAATAGCAAACAGTTCTACTTGGAAACCCTTCGCATACTTGGGCCGATGGGAGGAACTTTTCACTCCCGGCGAGACAGTCATAAATTTGCATTACGCAACACCTCTTCTCTGTTTTGATTCGAGGTTGCATTGCTATTTACTATAAATTACAGAGACACTTTTATCTAGATCCTTTTATCGATAGTTCTCTGCAGTTGCACGCGCTAGTTGAAATAGGTAGATCTAAAATTTTGCAAAGTATTCTTAAAGGTCTGCGAATTGTTGTTTTTTTATAAACTTATACTCGATCTTAGATGCCAGGTTCGCGCCAAATTCTCAAGCGTTAGCTTACATGAGAAGATAACTGTAGCGGAGTCTTATTAAAGGCTCCTAAATACTCAAGGTAAGACTGTAAATAGTTAAGGAACGTCTCATTAGTGACATGAACTTCTCAAGATTGCAGATTTCCAAGTCGAAAACCGATAAAGATAATCTTCTGTATTTGGGGGTAGCAACTCGGTGTGAGTGAAATCATAACGACATCAAATGAAATCAATGCATTTGTTCTCACAACTGAAAGACAAGTTAACATAGTATTCAGAGGTAGGCGAAAAAGTTAGTCTTAGGTATACCACTCACCCCTCAAGTTCTAAAAGGTTAGTTAGAAACATTGTAATGGCGGTCTTATCTCGCCCACTGTGTTCTGTATGCGTTGCTATTTCCGACCATTGATTGGTTCAACCTATGGCATCTTCACTCTTGTGAAGAAGTTAACAAATGAGCTATAAGTCTAGGAGTTCTTTTCGTGCAGAAATCGTACGATACCCGAAAGATGGGGAGAAGTAGTATCAAACGGCGCATAGTTTAAAATGATCTTAAAATTTTTTGGGAATATACATAATAATATATGATATAATATTTTATATAATTTAGGTATATTTAACTTTTTATAACATTTTTTCATAATATTTACTTTTACTTTATTTTAATTTTATTTCCTTGTACTTTACTATTTTTCCTTTATTTTATTTTACTTTATGGCACTTTATTTTATTTTATTAAGCAATTTTTTTTCGATTTAATTTAAAGTATTTTTAGTTTTTTTAATTCATTTTATTTCACATTATTTATTTTTTTAATTTTTATTTTTATTTCATTATACTTTGTTTTATTTCTTAGTTTAATTTAATTCAATTGCTTTTCATTTCATTTTATTTTAATTTAAAATTTAGATTTTTGTAATAAAGTTTAAAGTAATTTAATTGTATGATAGTTTATTTATTTTTTATATTCCAATTTACTTATTTTAATTTGATTTGTTTCATATCAATTTCATTTAATTTTTCATGTTTTTTTTATTTCATTTAATTTGATTCTGTTTTATTTAAATTAATTTCGTTTAATATTTCATGCTTCTTTATTTAACTACAATAAATTTATTTCAATTTTATTTTATTTAAATAATTTCATTCTATTTTTTATTTAATTTAATAAATTTTTAATTTAATTCATTTTATTTTATATATTTTTTGTATTCAATTAGTTTAATACAATTTTTTTCATTTAATTTAATTAGGTTTTTTTTTTTTTTTTTTTTTTTTTTTGGTATTTCCATTTGTTTTATTTTACTGCGTTTCAATTCATTTAATTTTTCTAATGTTTTTTTAAATTTAATTTTGCTTTATTTTAATTTAATTTTTTTCTTCTTCTCCTTAACTGGCGCTATAACCGCTTACGCGATTTTGGCCGAGTTTAACAAAGCGCGCCAGTCGTTTCTTTCTCGTGCTAACCGGCGCCAGTTGGACACACCAAGTGAAGCCAAGTCCTTCTCCACCTGATCTTTCCAACGCAGAGGAGGCCGCCCTCTTCCTCTGCTACCACCAGCTGGTACCGCATCGAATACTTTCAAAGCCGGAGCGTTTGTATCCATTCGGACGACATGACCTAGCCAACGTAGCCGCTGGATCTTTATTCGCTGCTCTATGTCTATGTCGTCGTAAAGCTCATACAGCTCATCGTTCCATCGCTTGCGATATTCGCCGTTGCCAACGTGCAAAGGTCCAAAAATCGTACGCAGAATCTTTCTCTCGAACACTCCAAGCGTCGCTTCATCGGATGTTGTCATCGTCCAAGCTTCTGCGCCATACGTTAGGACGGGCATGATGAGAGTCTTGTAGAGTGTTAGTTTTGTTCGTCGAGAGAGGACTTTACTGCTCAGTTGCCTACTTAGTCCAAAGTTGCACTTGTTGGCAAGAGAGATTCTACGTTGGATTTCAAGGCTGACATTGTTATCAGTGTTAATGCCTAATTTTTTTAGTTAGTGATTTAATATAATTCAATTTTTTTTAATATTTTCCTTTAATTTAATTTTACCTTATTTCGTTTTATTTTTTTAGTTTGACTTAATTTAGATTAATTTTTTCCGTTTTTTCATTTTATTTAATATTATTAAAGGTAATTTAACTTTATTATATAATTATTTAGTTTGTATTTTATTCCAATTTATTTAATTTTGTTTTGTTTAAATTTCGTTTAATTTTTTATGTTTTTCCATTTCATCTTGCTTAATTTTTTTTTTATTTGATTAAATTCAACTCTAATTTTATTATGTTTTCATTTGATTTTACTTTATGTTTATTTAGTTTAATTTAATTTATTTATTTAAATTAATTTAATTTTATTTAAATAAATTTTATTACTGTTTTCTTTTCAATTTATTTATTTTATTCCAGTTTAATCAACTTAATTTTGTTTTATTTCAATTTCTTTTAATTTTTATGTTTTTCTATTTTATTTTGTTTAATTTAATTTAATTTTATTTAAATCAATTTTATCTATTTTTTAACTTCAGTTAATTTTATTTTAATTAAAATTAAGTTTTAATAATTTCTTTTTAATTTATATTATTTTTTCATTTAATAAAATTTTATTTACAATAATTGAATTTTTTTTTTGCTTGCATACAATTTTGTTTTACTTTACTTTGTTTCTAAATAAATTGATTTAATTTAAGGTAATTGAATTTTGTTTTATTTCACTTAATTTAGTTTTTTAATATTTTTCGTTTGATTTAATATAATACTATTTTATTTATTTTTGGGTTTAATTTCTTTCATTCAACTTTATTTCATTTTATTTTTTTTCACTTTAGTTCAATTTAGTTTTATTTTATTTAATTATTTTCATTTAATTTAATTTAATTAAACACATTTTTTAAATTTTTTTCTTTCAGATTAGCTGATGCTTTCCATTTTAATTCAACCGGGCTATTCGATTCATGTTCTTCGATTTCGATGTAACTGAAATATGTTGCTCTCTGGTCAAAATAATGAGACACGTATTTTTTTTTCGCCCGAAAAAAATTTTTTTCAAGAGTTATCGGCAATTTTGTTTTTCGGCTCAAACTCGATTTTTTTTAATTATATAAGAAAAATTTGTTTTTAAATGCCCATAACTTAGTCAAAAATGAACCGATTTTAATAATCCTGGGTTCAAAATGATCGTAATTACTTACACGAGCGACTTCACATAGAAACAATTGCAAAAAAGTAGTTGAAAATTTTTTATTTAGCAAAAAAGAAAAAAAATTGAAATTTTTTCAAAATTCAATATTTCAAAAAGTGTATTTTTTTTTTTTATAACTTTTTCCAAATCAAAAGGACATCTCAAACTTTAATTGAGCTGAATGCCTAGTAGCTAAAATGAGTTGTTTTTGAGTAATGAATTTTTGAGTAAAAAACCTGTTTCGCACTTTTTGTTCTTTGGAAAATAAAAAATTCTCAACTACTTTTTTGCAATTGTTTCTACATGAAGTTGCTCGCGTAAGTAATGACGATCCTTTTGAACCCAAAATTATTAAAATCGGTTCATTTTTGACTAAGTTATGAGCATTTAAAAACAAAAATTTCTTATATTATTAAAAAAAATCGATTTTGAGCCGAAAAACAAAATTGCCGATAAAGCTTGAAAAAAAATTTTTTTGGGCGAACAAAAAATAACGTGTCTCATTATTTTCACCAGAGAGCAACATATTTGAGTTACATCGAAATCGAAGAACATGTCCCGAATAGCCCTTTTGCATTGAAATGGAAAGAATCTATATAAGAAATTTTTTTTTTAATTACTCATAACTTAGTCAAAAAAAAGCCGATTGGAACGATTTTGGGTTCAAAATGATCGTAATTACATACACGAGCGACTTCGTGCAGAAACAATTGCAAAAAAGTAGTTGAAAATTTTTTATTTTCCAAAGAACAAAAAGTGCGAAACAGGTTTTTTACTCAAAAATTCATTACACAAAAACAACTCATTTTAGCTACTAGGCATTCAGCTCAATTAAAGTTTGAGATGTCCTTTTGATTTGGAAAAAGTTATAAAAAAAAAAAAATACACTTTTTGAAATATTGAATTTTGAAAAAATTTCAATTTTTTTTCTTTTTTGCTAAATAAAAAATTTTCAACTACTTTTTTGCAATTGTTTCTATATGAAGTCGCTCGTGTAAGTAATTACGATCATTTTGAACCCAGAATTATTACAATCGGTTCATTTTTGACTAAGTTATGAGCATTTAAAAAAATTTTTTTCTTATATAATTAAAAAAAATCGAGTTTGAGCCGAAAAACAAAATTGCCGATAACTCTTGAAAAAAATTTTTTTCGGGCGAAAAAAAAATACGTGTCTCATTATTTTGACCAGAGAGCAACATATTTCAGTTACATCGAAATCGAAGAACATGACCCGAATAGCCCGGTTGAATTGAAATGGAAAGCATCAGCTCTATTAAATTTTATTATTTTCAGTTCTTCTAGATTAAATAAATTTAGTCGGATTTTATTTAATACAGTCTTTTTATTTTTTTTCGGTTTTTTAATTTACTTTAACTATTTTTGTTGCATTTAACATTATTTCGTTTTATTTAACTTTTTTATATAATTTTTATTAATTTAATTTTTTATTTTAATTTCTTATTTGAATTTATTTTCTTTATTTATTTAAATTTCAATTAATTTTTTTTTACTTGATATTTTATTATTTCATTATTTTTCTTTTCCACAATCTACCCCTCGTTCTTAAGCTGGCACATATGTACGTAAGAACATACATATCACACAAACGCACACACTTCGGTTGCTTGCCCCCTTGTTCCCCCTGTCAATTGTGTCATTGTATCAACCACCAACATTTCCACAAACATTTACCGAACACACACACACACAAACAATCCCTGTTCTGCGTTTCGTTGTTCCTGTAATACTTACAGCACTCTTTATTTTTTGTTGTTGGAAAAATTGCAGCAATTGCACAATCATTAAAACTATTCCTGCCTTGCCAATCGGCGATGAGATGACGACCACTTCGACGATCGTTCGATACGTTCGGTGGTTTCCTGCTGCTCTGCACACCCGCTGGGACGCATTGAGTTGAGCTGAGAGGCTCAAGTACTTAGTCAGTGCGGCAGCAGCAACAATAACCCCTCTTTATATGAGCACATATTTTCAAACACAAGCACACGTACATACATATTCACATTCATGTTAGTTGCACTTTGTGTTGTTGTTGGTGGATGGTGGCTGTCGGCTGCTGCATTGCTTTGTTGCCGTTTTTGCAATTTTTGTATGCGTTAATTGGGTTTATTTTTAATGATGTTTATGGTCGTGTCAAATGTTGTGCATTGAATGCAATTACGTTGCGTTTGTGCGATGTCACTAGTCAATGGACTGACGGAGTGTTAAGCACACAAACTGCATGTATACATACAAACACACTCGATGGCTGGGCTGTGCTCGGCTGTTGGCTGGTGCCTGCTGTTTTGCCACGCTCTAATGGTGCAAGCAGCCACAACAAACTTCAGTCTTGCCTTATTTTCAGTTTTTGCTGCCTTCTGCTTACCTTTTCACTCACTCTGATGTATAGTCACTATCAGCCTCCCTCTCTCTCTCTCTCTCGTTTTCCACACATTTGGCTTGCCTATTGACGCGTAATTTCTTTCCATGCATCCAATTGCCTCACAAGTCATTTGCTTTGATTGTTTCAGCAGTCCATATGCGGCATTTGCCTCCGTATCAGTTTCGCATACATCCCAAAGTACTTTGGTATTAGTGCGTTTGTTTGTTTAAGCACATCTCTTGTTCGATGTGCGGTTGAGTCACTTGACTCGTAGATGCAGCCTGCCTAAACGCCTGTGGCGTATCTTCCTCTTATTAGTAATTCGGCAATTATTTCTTTGTAATCTCGTAGTTTTATCGCTATTTGGAATATTTTAATGGCTTTGTGCTTGGTTTCTTAATTTTCAATTTAATTTCGTTTTTTCGTTTTTACTGTTCTAATGCAACTCAAGCACCAGGAAGTGCTTGACGAGGAAGTAAGGCAGCTGATGCGGTTCATGTTTGGGTGTACTGTCAGTCTGAAGTGGATTTGACTAATGGTTCTTCCTTCCCATAGAGATAACTAAATTTTCAATTCACAAATGGATTAAGAAAAAAGTGTGAGAATGTCATTTATTTTGCCTGCTTCGTTAGGTTAGGTTGGGGTTAAACGAGCCGACGTAAAAAACATTTATTCAGTGGCCTCAGAGGATTACTGAGGCGCATAGAAAATATTTTCGATGTTTTGCAGAACCAAAACAGACCTTCTAGCGAGATTATGATTAAATCGTATAGATTCTCAAAGATGTGGTTGTCCAGAAATATTCTTGTCCAGAGTATTATTCCATACACTTTTGTCGTGGAAGAGGCCATCATAGTTGTGGCATTATCCATTCGCGTTATAACTAAGATGCTGGCTTAATTTCTGTTCATCATCCGCAAGCTGGTAGATGTCCAAGCTCTTGGGGCATTTAGGGCACCAGATCCTTTTATTTCATTAAGGATCCAGAGATTGATGCTCAGCAACAGCAACTAATTGACGTACACTGCCATGGTCCATGGAATACCGAGATAAAAACAACTAGAATATAGAGAATAGAGTTGGGAAAGTGTAATTTTGGATTGAAGAGACTCTTGGGTAAACCCTGCAGAAAATTGTACTTAAATCTTTCCAGAGTAATAATTTAGCCTGCTGTTAATTTTTGACCTCTCAGGTCTGACCATTTTAAAACCAACTGGGTACATTCGGAGCACTGAGGCTATTAGAGCTAAGCCCTTGATTTCGACTGATACTGACGGTGTCATCTATGGGTAGGTTGTATGGCTGCTCTGAAAAAAAAGAAAACTGGAGTGAATCTCAACGTTATTAATGCCGTCGCTTATGGCGTCTGTTAGTTTTGTGAGTAGTAGCAGCTGGAACTCGATTTTATGTAATTTTCTAAAGCTTCGAAAGTGCACAACATTTTATTGCGGCGGTAAATTGCCTTTATTTGGACTTCTCGAACTGTTTATTTTTAGGTTGGAAAGATTCCTTGTTGGTAGTTTTGAGCAGTTTTCTAGGTAATAAAAGTGTTTGTTTTAAAAATAAGAGAGTCGTTTGCAAAGCCCGTGCATAAATAAAAACTACTTAATTATTACGGGTAAACCTTTTTTATTGCTCGGCATGGTCTGTTTTTAGGCTTGCACACTTCGTCCAACGCTGCTCAAGTTATTGATTCCTTCTAAGTAAGCTGGTGCGTTGTCGCTTTGGAAAAGAAAAATCACTTGGATTTTTCGATTCAAATGAATGCCAAAAAAAAAGATGTAGACCGATCTGTCTAAAATTATGTGTGTGTTATTCCAAGAGAAGCTACTAACTAAACACAGTCTCGGCATGCGCCAGTTGTGCCATCTCTCTGACTTTTGACCGACTTTGGAAACGATCCTCGTACAGTGGCATTTGTCAGATAAGACACAAAGTTGACAAGCGCAAAATGTTCAAAATTCAATAGCTCAAAATTGAGCGGGTGTGAAGCCGAAGTTATGCTTATAGTGAAAACTTAATTACAACAAATATTTAAGCTATGGTCTTAAACTACTTTTTTTAATTTCGTATGCTTTAGGTTTCTTTACCTTCCGGATGACTCCAGATTTGTCGATTAATACACAGCCTGTACATCCATGGCCATGCCTCAGCCAGTGGTGCAACATGTTTTTTCAAAGATGGTATCTATCGGTTTCAATAGAATACAAATATCTCGAATGTTTCCGGACTATGTTCCGGCAGATTCACAGGCCTAGAAGCAGATGTTGTACTCGTCTTGCATGCCCCTTGAGATCAGCGGCTGTCTCATAACGAAAACGCAGTTGGAATGTTGGAATTTTATTAGTTTGCTTGGATTAGTAGACGTAATGGCCATCATCTGGGGCCGTCATAAGTCGCTGCTATACTGGTTGGTAAAAATAGAGCCGCCTATCAGCTGCGACGAGATCGCGAGCAGCAAACCGACTAGCAGGAACTAAAGGGCAAAATCTTTCCTGCGTTTTAATTATTTTTGTATTTTCAAGCAATAAACGCAATTATATTTTTCCCCTTTTTATTTTCAATATCCTCGTTTCATCCTTTTGGAAAAAAATTCAACTTAGAGAGCTCTCTTTGCATGAAGCGCCAGGCTCCGATCAAAATAACTATTTCATGCTTCAAGGTACTCGTCAAAGGTAAGAAAATCATATATAGCCCAAATCAATATTTTAGTAAGAAAGTTTTTAAAGTCGAGGCTGAAAATAATTTGTGCAAATGCATTGGCGTTCTAACAGACTAACGCCTGTGTGGCTCTTCATCATTTCGCTTTACCAATGCAGTTCCTAAATCTTCTTTGTTTTTCCTCCTCTACGAATTCATTTATTTGACCTTTTCATTTTACTCTTCTACCCTTTTTTCACCACATCTGGTCTCTCTTATTCTGTCTGCCATAAATTTTGCAGCAGCATAAAAATAATGCAGCTACCCGAATATAAACATAACAAAAAATAATACCCCGCATTTTCCAAACAACCAACAGCCGGCTTTGGCTGACATTGATAAGAGAGAGTATGCCTTAATTTGCAGCCAACTAACGTAAACTCAATATGCGAGCGGAAACTGTTATACTACCGAACAAGCAATGCGGCGAGAGAGCATGCGAGAGAAATATCCAATGTGAAAAAGTGAGCGCGCAACGCGCGACAAAACGACAAAGTGCCGGAGAATGCGAGCGCCAGCAGTTCTGTGTACTCCACTGAGAGCTGAGTGCCCCGCAACATGCCGTTATACGATGCCGCCGACGACGTATTTGAGAGGTAATAATTATTTCGCATAGGATAGCTGACTTGTGTCAGTGTGTGTGTGTGTATGCTTGTGAATAGGGTTGAGTAGGTCGGCTGAGTGTGTGACACTGCGGGATGACAAACGCGTCAGCCTGAGATACTCACAGTATTCTTATCGGCGTGCATACGTATGTGTATGACGGTGCTTATTGCATTTTATACAAGTGTGTGTGTGTGTGCGTGTGTGTGTTTATATGTATGCTTTGACATTTGGCTTTCGTTCGGTGCAGCCGTTGTGTGAAGCTGTGCGAGCGCATAGCGACTGTGTTGCCTCACTGGTCGCAAACTCGAGCAAATGTATCGAACAGTTTGCCAGCGATTGTCATGTGAAAAAGACGTGCTAACGGGAAAATCGGTAACGGTATAACGTCGAACCTTTTACGCTCGGTCGCGTCGTGCAGTTCTCTGGATTTTTGCCAACTTGTTTTAGTTTTTTTATCCAAACGTGCAAAAGAAAATCCCACTTAAATGGATTTTGTGATAAATTTATAGAGTGCGTTTTGATGAAAATCGATAGTATTCGTTTACTACGCATCAAAAAGTGTTGAAACAAAACAATTCATATGAAAAGGTATTAAAAGTTTGTGAAGTATTCAATTTTAATGCTACAATACTTGGTTATACTGCAAAAAAGGCGTTTTCTTGCTGCGGCTGCGGCTGCTGCCGCTAGTAAAAACATAGAGCAGACGTTGCTGCTGAGTGAAAAAAATAGAAGAAAATAAATACAAAAATGTATGGCGAAATTCGCTGCTTCCTTAATGTTTTGCCCTCTTCAACTTCTGTAAGTTGCTGAGTGGGTGCGTGGGACTGTGTGCGTGTGTGTATGTGTTTGTTTGCTTGACTGTTTATGTATGACTGGCGGAAGTCATTTTTGAATATCCGGCTGGAGCGAAAAACGTAGAACGTCGAGAAGCAGACGAGCAGCTAAAAAAAAACCCAACAACAAACTTAAAGTCTCTGTGTCTAGTCGCCTGGTAAAGGATAGTCGACAAGTTGCATATAACGAAATTCACAACCTAAGTGGTCCTTTCTCCTTCTTTGCGGCATGTTATCCCAGTCATCTGCATCTGTCTTTACACCGCTCATCTCCTCCAGCAATCGTATCGGCAATAACTTTTTATCCCTGTCGCTGCTTGTCGTCAGCTATTGGCGCTGTCATGTTCGCCATTGCTGCTGTCCCCCAACAATGTTGCTGTGATATATTGCGAATGCGTATTTGCATATTTTACGGCGTTAAAGCCTGGTATTGTGCTTGAAGCAAAACAACGTGGCGCAGAGACAGCTTGTTACGCTGAAGAAACGAGCGACAAAAAATATTGACGTAAATCTTCCTTTTTCCCCTTCCACTCTCCATACTTGGTGCTTGCGCCTGTCGATCGTCGAAAGATTGCCTGAGCTGCCTGCAAGCAGACTATGTACAGCCAGAAAATGTGGAAGAAATAATACTTGTTAAGGCGTTGCTGTCGTGACTTAAAGGATATACTGTAGCAGCATTAAAGTAATGTGCTAAAAATTTGTGTGTGTTCAAAGGGAGTGCGTTGTTAGAAAACAAGGCGTGGTTTTAGGCGAATAAGCGCTGAAGATACAGAAGTAGTGAAAAGTATTACAAAGTAAGGCTTGAGTGTATACTACCACTTAAATGCATCATTTAAAGTTTTGTGCAGTATACATGGAAGCATACTTTTAGGCGCTTGCAGGAAAAATAGCAAAAAGCGGTACAGCAACTACTTTAAATGATTTAGGACCTAGTTTAGACAAAATATTTTCAACTTTTGCTCACTTTGAACGGAAAATTTCGCTTTATTTTGAAATTATGCAAATTTAATAAAAACTCTGTTGTTAACGACACTAAGAGTAGTAACAGGGGTATAATAAATATATAAGTAAACTGATTGCTTAGACGTTTAATTCGTTTGCTAGTGAGTATTTTTCGAATAAACGGGTTGTAACATGTTGCATACTTTGAGGGGCACAATTTGCTGCTGTGTTTTCAGCCACGAAATTTAGATTTTCAACTATTTTTTTAAATTATATTTCAACGCAAATGTAGCTTACTTTTGGGCGCATTATCAACATTTACATATGAATATTTATGCATATGTGTCTAAATGTATAGGTAAATTTATATTTTGCTGAACAATTCTTTTGACTTTCGGAAATTATTATTAAAAAATGGATGTTGTAAAAGAATGCATACTTTTAGGGGCGTTACCTTGTTTTTGATAACGAATGCAGGAAAAATATTTTGTAAAATGGCACAAGGAGTTATGAATTGGGTCAATAATTCTGAAAAATTAATAGTTAATTATTATAAAATAAAAAATTATCAGATTTTAAGTATTATAAATAAATTATTTCTTGCACTTCTATGAAATAAAATCCTGATTATACTAAGTAATTGAAACAAATTCTACAGCTCATAAGTCGTCGAGCTATAAAAACTGTATATCAGAAATGTCCAGTACGCCGTTACAATCTGGACTTAGTGACTTAGTGTTGCTAGTGTTGAAATGTGAATAATTTAAATTAATAAATGAAATAGTTTTATAAATCCTCGAGAGGAAAATTCTGTTACTTTTATAAACAATGTTTTCCACATTTTCCACCTTAAAATGATTTTAAAGTAATGGATTTCTGAATATTTAACATATTTTTAGGCGTGTTTCGTACATATTACTAGTTATTTGGATTTAAAATTAATCTGAATCAAAAACAAACATTTGACCATCAAAACAACTTTGTTCATTAATATGTTGGCGTACTTTTAGGCTTAGAGGGAAGGTAGTAGTCCCATTAATCCGAAATCTTCTTTTAATTAAGTTCTTATAATGAATTTTTATATTGCTAAAATTTAAAAACCCTTACGGGTCTTAGACATAAAATTAATTTAAATAATGTGTACACTTTTCAGTTTTTGAAAAAAAAATCATTTTTTATCAATCTACTTCTACTTAAATTTGCGTATGGCAATACTAAATTGCAGTAATTTTGATATATTTGTTTATCTTTTTTCGTTTATTAAAAGCATATATATGCTATTTTTTGCAGTCTAAAGAAAAAGCATACTTTTAAGGGCTAACTTCACTAAATTACTTTGCTCAAAATTTGTAATAATAAAAAAATTAAATAAAATTAAATAAAATAAAATAAAATTAAATAAAATAAAATAAAATAAAATAAAATAAAATAAAATAAAATAAAATAAAATAAAATAAAATAAAATAAAATAAAATAAAATAAAATAAAATAAAATAAAATTAAAATAAAATAAGAACTTTTAATAAAATAAGCCGACACTTTTTAAAGTAAACGTTTTTCTTGTTTGTAGAATTGTTAACTATTTTATGGTATATAATATTTATATACATTAATTGTAATCTTTGTACCAGTTATAAATTATTGGCTTGCAGCAAAGCTGTCGCGAATTAATGTAAATTACTCCTTTCTCGGGATGTAATAAAAAAAAATAATGAAATAAAATAAAAGTTGCTAATTTTCCACTTTAATTATCCAATTGAAAGCATACTTTTCGGCATTAAGTTACCGGAATCGTCCATCATTTCTAATGTTGCTGTTTGCGTTAGTGGATACATACTTCTAGGCGCAGTTACGAAAATGGAAAAATGGAAAAAATGTTAAACGCAAAGCAGATTTTGGCTGAAAACATACTTTCTAGCATCAAAATTAATAATTAATAATAAATCCTGTTAGCTTGATTTACTAGTTATTTCTTTAACTAACAAAAAAAATCGATATATTTATTGAAAAAATAATAATACCCTTTATTTATGTGCCTAATATAATAAAAAAGGCGGTAAATTTTTGCTTGAAGGACTTTCACACACATAGTAATTACAAGCTAGTAAGCATATATTTAGGCGCAACTACCTTACACAAAATTTAATTCAGCTAAGAGGGATCAAAATTGCACAAAAGTATGGAGAAGCTTATTTCTTATGGGAAAAATTCTAAAACCCAAAGTTTTAAAGAATTAGAACTAAGAGGCAAGAGAAAGCTCTCTAAAATTTAGTGCCTACATTTAGGTGAAAAAGAATTTTCTGACGAATCTGAGCTTAAAATAATTTCTTGTTGTGCTAAGTATTCAAATATGAAATATGAAATTTTGAGGTATTCATTTAAAATGAACTAAGCCATAGGCATAATTTCAGGCGCTATTTGTTGTTGAGTATTAGTAAGGAATAAATAAAGAATAACATATATAGGGTTATTCAATAGGTGCGCTTCAACTTTTTTCCGATAGGGAGGGCGAACGACACAATATTTTTTATTTTTCGCTTGTCATTTGTAAACTTCATTAGTATACATTTCATCATGGAACGCTACACACTTGAGCAACGATTGCAAATCGTGCAAATTTTTTATGAAAATAATAATGATATCAGGCTGCTTGACATGGGAGTTTTCATTCCTGCCGAAAATATTAATATATAAAAATATTCTAATACAACCTCTCTATTTTGAGGTATACTTTTGGCAGTAAAATTATATAAATGTAGCCAATTTTTTTTTGTTTTGGAAAAGTAAAACGTCTATTTGGCATCTAGGTTTTTAAACCACTCTTAAACAGCAATTCATCACATGTTAAACATACTTTTAGGGGCGCTAAAAATTAAAGCTGCATTTTTTTTTTCTGAAAAACTTTAAGAGCAGCAAGCATACGCAAATATTAATTTAATTTTGAACATTTTAATTATGCAGGCTAGCTTTCTCAGCCGTTTATGGCAATTATTTTAACCTACTTTCAGGCGCCACAACCGCGAAAATCGCAAAAATCAATAGTGACAACAGTTAATTGCAAAAGCAATGTAAAAAAGAGCTCACTCAAGTGAGCAAAGTAATTAAAAAGGCAAAAACTGCAATATAAAACAACAAAAAAAGCAATTAAAAGTCATACAAAACAAACAACAGAAAAAAAACGCACAACGGCAATTGCATTTCCTTATCAATTACGTGGCAACATTGTAAACAAACAAATAAACAAGCAAGTAAGCAAACGGAAAAGCGCGACATTTCATTTGTTTACCAACACTGACAGTTGCTTTGCACTCCCAGCGTCTGTTGACGTGTGTGTGAATGCTCGTGTGTGCGTGTGTGTGTGTGAATTGTTAATCTGTGTATGGAGCACAAAAAATCCAATTAATTTGCTTTATTTATGCAAATTGCAAACGCCAAGGGGAATGAACTAACGGGAAAAAGTGGCAATAATAAAATGATACGAATGAGAGTACAAAAACAATAACAAACAGAAAATTAAAAAGTCAAATTAAAAGAAAAAATTAAATAAAGTGAAATCAGCGCTTAAGTGAAAGCAAAAGGTCAGAAAATAAAAAATTACAACACATTAGGTCAAAAACAAAATTTTAAATATGGAATTAAAAAAAAAAATCGAATGAGAAGAAAAATGGTTACTAACGAAAAAAAAAATTATTAAATAATTTCGGAAAAATTTCAATTTCCCTACAGACAAAAAAACTGATAAGAGCAAAAATTGTGTTCTAATTAAATTTTTGCAGCTATGAAAAAATTGAGTGGGGCTCAAAAATTTTGCCTGAAAAGTTTAAAATATAACTGAATTATTTAGATTAAAATTCCGCAATGAAATTGGTTTGTAAGTGCACAAATAATTTACGTGCAACAAACAAATGTACCCCACACATACACACATACATATTTGGTATTTATTTATTTTTTCTCTTTTTATGAAATTTATGAGCAAAAGCCAATAAGCCAATTCAAACAAAACGGAAAATTAACACAAATATTTTGCACATGCACATTTTTGAAGCAATGCATTTATTTTACTTTTTTTTCTTTCTCTGTTTTTTGTTTTTATATGTCGAAATGTGTGTCACTGCAAATTAAATATTGAAAGTCAATGCGCGAGTTGCTTGAAAATTGGAGGCAAATTGCAAGTGGAGAGTAGGTAGAGGGTGGAGAGTAGTAAAAATAAGATATAAATGAACATAAAATATTTCAGCAATACTAAAAAGTGTTCTTGGAAAAACTAGTCGATAAAAGCAGAAAAAGGTTCAATTGTATATAAAAAAAATTTATTTTATAGATTTTATTTATTTTATTTTATTTTTTATAAATTTGCAAATAATTAGGTTAATTCGTAAAACAATGAACTAGACTTAGCGGTGGTGTAGAGGAATTGAGAGTAAAATTGCAAACGCTATTAAAAGTGTTAAATTAAAAAAAAAAATTAATAAAAATTTCTGTGCATTGAAGCCAAAAAAATTGCTGCTTTCCAGTAAAGTCGCGGTATTACTGTGGTAAAAAAACAAAAAAAAAAGGAATGCTAGGAAAGATATATTGTTTGCAAAAAGCAATGACCGAATTCCAAATAATTTTTTTAAATTCAGATATGCATTGAAAATTTATATTAATTTATGTAAAAAAAAATAAATTTTTTGCTGAAATTCAAATTATAAAATTTGGACGTAAAACAAAGAAATTAGATTTGTTTATATTTTTTGGTTTATTTAAGTATTTTTAAATGTATTTTCATACTAAAAAAATAAATAAAAATTTCTGTGAATAAAAGCTAAAAAAAGTGCAGCTGCCAAGTGAATTCGCGTTAGGCTTTAGAAAGAAGTAAAACCAAAAATGTTATGAAACATTTACTATTTAAGAACGATGTTTGCAAAGAGCAATGACAGATATTTTAATAATTTTTTTTTTAGTTAGAAATACAATGAAAATTTATATTCAGTTTTCTTATAAAAATTTTCAAATTTTTGTAAAAATTCAAATTAGAAACTTACATATGAACACGAAGAAACTTGATATAATTACATGTTTATCTTTATTTAAATAATTTTAGATTTAATGCAGTCTAAAAACAAATAAAAATAAAAATTTGTGTGAATAAAAATAAAAAAATGGAAGTTTCAAGTAAATTCGCAGTATTGTTGTAGAAAAACATTTAAAAAAATAAAATTATTAAAAATATCGCAGAGTCTTGTTCGAATGTGTTCTCCTTTATTTGAACAACCAGGAAGTGAAAAAATGTGTATCTAATGAATTGACATAAATGACATTTAAGTCTAAGTAATATGATGCCAGATTTGTGATACATTATCCATTTCAACACTTTCCCTCAAATCTGACATCGCTTACAAATTTATTTTATAAATACTCAAGTGTGTTAAATTAGTAATTAAATTAAGTACATATTCCCGAAATATAAATCTTAAATCAGTTTCATTCCGAGATTTTGTATACAATGAATGTGCTTGGTTGCTGACAAACTTTTTGTCAAAACGTCCGCTGGCATCTCTTCAGTGCTAATATATTTTATAATAATGTCTTTTCTTTCAACAGCTTCACGGACAAAGTGATGACGTATATCGACGTGTTTGGTGCGGTTATGGAAAATCGGATTTTTGCTTAGCTTACCCGCGCCTTGGTTGTCATTGTAGATGATTACTGTTTTGTCTTCGCCAGTTATTTCTCTGACTAACCTCTTCAGGTGTATTGCTTCTTTGTTTGAATCAGAAAGCGCCATGTACTCAGCTTCGGTGCTTGACATAGCCACTGTACGCTGTTTTCTGGACTCCCAACTTATTGCTCCGTTCGCTAATTTAAATGTGAACCCGGTATATGATCTTCTGTCGTCAATATTTGACCCCCAATCGGCATCGGCGAATCCTTCTAAGGTGCCGTTTTTGGTTGAAGTGAAAGTCATTCCAAGATTCGGTGTACCTTTTAAATAGCGTAATACTCGCTTTGCTGCCACCCAGTGTGCACTTCCGAAGTTGGTGTTAAATTGACTCAATACGCTTACGATGTGTGCGATGTCTGGCCTTGTTGAAACAGCCAAGTACATTAGTGAGCCAACTAGATTCTGGAATGGCAGTTTGCTTGCAGAATTACGTTCTTCTTCGGTTTTCGGAGACATTGCCTTAGACAGCTTTATGCTTGCGTTTGCAGGTGTGGCGACCGGTTTGCATTCTTCCATGTTAAATTTTTTCAGTAATTGACTTACGTATTTCGATTGACACATTGTAATAGTTTTTGTGTTTACGCATTGATTAAATTCAATCCCGAGGCAAAACTTTATCGGGCCTAAATCCTTCATTTCAAAAGTAGATGCCAGTTGATTTTTTATTTCTTCTAATTTTTGCTTGTTGTTCGACGCTACGATTATGTCGTCAACATATATGGCAATAAGAGCAATAGTGCTTTTGCTTCTGTACATATATAAACACGGATCACATTTCGATGCTGTCATGTTCATATTTTGTAGCTTCTGATCTAGCTTTTGGTACCACAATCTACCCGACTGCTTTAAGCCATAGATTGCTTTTTTCAATAAGATGCTTTTTTGAGATGCTTCAGCATCGCTCAATATCTCATGCAAATCGCTGGGCAAAGTCATGTATATTTCGTTTTCTACAGTTCTGTTTAAATATGCGCTTACAAAATCGAGCTGGTGGACCTCTAAACCCATTTCTGCTGAAAAAGCCATTAGCCGTATGGTGTTTAGCCTAGCGACAGGTGCAAAGGTTTCATTATAATCAATTCCAGCCCTTTGAGTGAATCCTTTTGCTACCAGTCTAGCTTTTCTGGTGTCAACACTGCCATCTGATTTGTATTTAGTTCGAAAAGCCCACTTAGATTGGACAATCTTCTTCCCAACCGGTCGATCTACGATTTCCCAAGTATTATTTGACATAAGCGTTCGGTATTCTTTTATCATGGCTTTCTTCCATTCGGTTGCTTCAGGACTTGAGAGGGCTTCTTTACTGGTTTCTGGGTCGGTACTATGGGCTAATGCTGTACTGTGATGTTCATCTTCGAGAACCGCTTCCGGATCACTGGTAGAATTTTCGTCGCTTGATGACATTTCGAAAACTGGTACCATATTGTATTCTAACCGTGGTCTACCGCGGGACTTGATCTTAATTTTCTTTCGGCGGCCTCTACCTCGTTTAAGAGCTCGTGGCACTTGAACGCTCAAATCTCCAGTTGTTTGGGGTTGTTGTCGTTGGTTTTCGGGAAAATTTACCGGTGCCTTTTCTTTCGTTTGTTCTAACTGCGAATGTATTCCGATGTCTTTCGTTAAAAATTCTTCGTATGTGTCTATATTCTGTTGCGGGACAAACACGACGTCTCTACTTCGACGTATTTTTCTGGCTACGGGGTCCCAAAGGCGGTAACCCTTCGACGTGTCACAATAACCTACAAATATGCATTTTATGGACTTCGAATTGAATTTACACTTACTTGCAGTTTTGTCTAACATGTACGCTGTGCAGCCGAACTTTTGTAAATAACTGACATGTGGAGTCCTTCCCATCCATATTTGGTAGGGAATTTCACCATTTAAACTTTGTGACGGACAGCGATTGCGTAAATAGTTTGCGGTATTGATAGCTTCTGCCCAATATGCTGGAGGAAGTCCCGATTGTATGAGCATGCATCTGGCCATTTCTACGATGGTTCGGTTTTTCCGTTCGGCTACTCCATTTTGCTGTGGAGTGTATTCGATAGTAAACTCTTGTCGTATACCTTCGGCTTTGAGGAAACTTCTCATAGCATTGCTTGTGTATTCAGTTCCATTGTCACTTCGCAGACATTTAATTTTCTTACCAGATTGATTTTCCATTAAACGTTTATATTCTTTGAACTTTTCTAAAACTTCGCTTTTATGTTTTAGAAAGTAAATTTCGCACCACCGACTCTTGTCATCAATGAATGTGAGAAAGTAACGTGAGCCAGCAAAAGATTGCGTTTTCATCGGCCCGCATACGTCACTGTGTACTAACTCTAAAACATCCATGGCTTCACGAGTCGACTTCTGGAATGGTTTCTGTGTCTGCTTTCCCTGAATACAAGTACTGCATGAAGTTAAGTTTGTTTTCGTATTTGCGTTTATTCCAATATTTTTTCTTGTCAATAACTGCCTTTAGATCTCTTTCGTTTAAATGGCCAAAGGCTTCGTGCCAATCTTGAAGTGATGTTGGTTTCATGTTGGCGATCGCTGTAAATTCAAAGGATTCTTCAACGTAATACAGATTCTCTTTTCGCTCCGCAACGAAGACTCTTGCGCCTGTCGTAGCATTTTTTACAATAGCTTTGTTTCCGGTAAATGTCACTTCAAGACCATACTGAGTCATTTTTGGCACTGACAACAAATTTGTTCGGAGGTCCGGCACATACAATGTTTCGTTAAGTGTAACATTACAACCAGTACTCGATTTGATTTCCACTATTCCGCGCCCTTCTATTTTCGTAAAGCTCTCATTCGCTAACGCTAACGTTTTGCCGTTTAAGGTTTTAAAATGTCGAAATTTTTCACGCAATGCACACATGTGCGACGATGCCCCTGAATCTAGACACCATCTGCCACTCATATTTACGCTGCTTGCACCTAAAACGATTTCTTCAACTTTACACGACGAATAGTTTTGTTCTTGCCTCTGTTGTGGCTTTCTGTGCTTGAAATTTTTGGATTTACAATCTCTTGCTTTGTGGCCTATCTTTCCGCATATGTGACAAGCGTATTTGAAAGATGGTTTCTGTTGATCTTCCCTTGCTGTGTTTGGTGGTCGACCTCCGCTTTTATTTAAGTTACGTCTATTCGCATACAATACGTCTTCGGGATCTGCTTCTTCATGTCGTTTCCGTGCTTCGAACTCCTCTAATAATTTCACTTTCAGCATTTCTAGTTTCGGTAGTCTTTCTTGCGTCTCAATTGCAATTCTGAACGTTTCGTATTCGTTAGGAATACTATACAATAGCAGGATGGTCAATAGTTCATCTATGACGACCATATCCATTTCTACAAGCTTATCAACAATGTCGAAAAATGTTCGCAAATGTTCGTGCATATCATCACCGGGTGTCATTTTGTGCAATATGAGCGATTTGAGCAACATTGCTTGACGTGCTGGTCCGCGGGATTGATATACCGAATGAAGTTTATCCCAAATATCCTTCGATGTACGACATTGTTTAATTTGCTGTAATTCGGTTGGTGAGATTGATAATACCAAATCTGACCTTGCTTTGGCATCGCTATCTATCCATTCGTTCACTGCTTCGGGTGGCGCTTCTGGTTTTATACAGCTGCCATTCACGTATTTCCACGTCCCATTTTTTATTAAAATGGCCTCAACCTGTATTTTCCAGGTATCAAAATTTTCTCTATTCAGACGTTCAATATTAATTGCCGAAAAACTCATTTTTTAGTTTGCACTTCACGTTTTTTGTTTTTTTTTCGTTTCTATGGATTTTTATTTTCTTCCGTTGTCAAGATATTTTCTTTGTTTCGCAGTTGTGGTTAAATGGGAACTATCCAGGCGCAGTGGAAACGTGCTGGGCCCATAACCTATTAAAAATATCGCAGAGTCTTGTTCGAATGTGTTCTCCTTTATTTGAACAACCAGGAAGTGAATAAATGTGTATCTAATGAATTGACATAAATGACATTTAAGTCTAAGTAATATGGATGATGCCAGATTTGTGATACATTATCCATTTCAACAAAAATGTTATGAAAAATGTATTATTTAGCAACGCTGTTTGCAAAAAGCAATGACCGAATTCCAAATAATTTTTTTTTAATTTAGATATGCATTGAAAATTTATATTAATTTTTAACAAAAAAATATTTAAATTTTTTCAAGTAAATTCGTCGTATTGTTGTAGAAAAAAATTAAAAAAAGTAAATTGTTATGAAAAATGTATTATTAAATTAAACCGATGTTTGCAAAAACGACATAATTTCAAATAAAATTTTCTTGTTCAGATAAGTAACGAAAATTTATATTAGAAAAACTATTAAAATGTTGAAATTTTAATTAAAAATTTGTATATAAAACCAAGAAATTAATTTTGTTTATATTTTTAGATTTATTTTAATATTTTTAGATTTATTTTTATACTAAAATTTCTGTGAACAAAAGCCAAAAAATTTGCAGTTTTCAAATAAATTCGCGGCAGGCTTAAGAAACAAATAAAAACAGAAGTGTTAAGAAAAATTTATTACATATTTAGGATGGATGTTTGCAAAGAGCAATGACAGATATCAAAATAAAATTTATTTGGTTACAAAAGTAATGAAAATTTATATTAATTTATATTAGAAGAAATACTAAAATTTTTGTTCAACTCTTAGTTAAAAATGAAGATATAAAATAACAATAGATAAATAACTTCAGATTTATTTTCATAGTAAAAAAATTTGAAAACTTCAATGCAAATATGCTTAACAAAAATTAATAAATTAATAAAAAAATTTGTTTCTCTTTATCTAAAAAAGTTCTACACATAAACAATTTTTATTGGTTATGTTAACTGCCTCAAAACTATGTTTAATGCTTCAGTAAATCTAGAAATTTAATAAATAAATCTATGAAACAATTCAGGGTTTTTAGGTAGGTAGGTAAGACAGCAAGAGCGCCCCAGGTACACTTCAAGTAACACTTACGTGCTGTTTTGATACCTTAATGTGGACCACTACCTGTGAAAAGATTTAGGGAAGTGAAAAACCGTCTGCAGCCATTCAGTGCAGTTGATGTAGTGGAGGAGAGGAAAGGGATCTAGGCTGGAGAATTTCTTCAAGTCATCCCCAAAGGGCACGCTAAGGAATCTCAAGCGTCTAGCCGCCAGAATCGGATATTTGCAGAGAAAGTCTTCCACAGTCAGTTTCTCTGTAGGATCCCCACAGCTTTTGCAATAGGGGTTGTACTGAACTCCAAGCTTCTCCGCATGAGTACCGATCACCGAGTGACCAGTGAAAACCGCAATGAGTTTGGAAATTAAATGGCGGGGGATTCCCATCACCTTAAGCGTTCTGTTCCTATCGTATTGAGGCCATAGTACTTTTGAAATATCACACGATGAGACAGAACTCCATCTGTAGTAGACTTTTTTTAGAAAAAAGTTGTGAAGTTTCCTTTTGCGGGGGTGTTCTAGTCTAGAAATTTTAAAAAAATCGATTTTTTTTTCAAAATTCGATAGCTTAAGTATTCACAAAAATATCTCCCTAAAAGGATTTTTCAAAATTCGCGTTATTTTCGAAGTTACAACTTTTTTAGTGACGCGACAGCTAGACTGGTTTGAGCGGATGGCGAACTTTAAACGAGTTTTTCTCGAAACACGATATCTCAAGTTCTAATCAACCGATTTGCATGAAGTTTATCACGAATATTCCTTAAATATATCTCTATCGGATGACGCATGAAAAACTGGAATTTTCAATTTTTAAATATGTGTAAACTACCACTGCCATTTGTTTTCCCCACTTCAAGGACGCATAATTCCATAAACATTTATATATTTTTTTTAATTCATTTTGTGTGCTCTTAATATATAAATATATAAATGATAAAAAAATGGATAGTAAAAATATCAATAGACTAGAATACCCCCGTAACAACGGTCAAGGGGACACCGGTGTCTGAGAAGGGGGCAGCTGAAACCGGTTCTGTCGACCTCTTACTGGCAAGGTCATCGGCAATTTCATATTCCTCTATATTCCTCTAACCAGGAACCTAGATAAGGAAATGTTTCCTGCACGTTCGAGACGTTTGAGTTCCTCCTTACAGAAGTTCACCACAAGAGAGCTGCAATACGGCGACGACAGAGCCTTGATCGCCGCTTGACTATCGGAAAAACAGGGTATTTAAACGCAGAAAAATTTTGGAAAATAAGTTGAAAAAATTCATATAAAAAAATTTCCTTTCCATAATCCAAATACCAATATGTCAAGAAAAACGACTTCTGATTTTTCTATTTGCTATGCCCCTTTAAGGGGGTGATAGGGTTTAGCGCTAAAAAAAAAACACTTTTTTTTTGAATTTCTTACAGAAATATGGCTTAAGATACTTTAATAAAATCAGTTGCATGTTATTGTACATCTTTTCAATAAGTTTTTAAAAAATATTAATAATAAAATATTGACAAATAAGCCCATGACAGAGTTTTTTTGGAGATATGTTTTTCGAAAGGTGCTCTGCGGTGCCAATCGGCATTCGTCGTAGAATCATCTGAAACTAAAAAAGTCGAATTTTTCAGTTAAAGTATGACGTAATGCTCCCCCCTACATTAATAAAATTTTTTTTTTTTCATTTTTGTAGTTTTGGTGGCAAAAAAACGTAAAACGAGCATTTTTGGCGAAAAATTTCGCCATATTTGTAAGTGAAAAACAACCTTAAAAAAAATAAAATAAAAAAACAGTGTAGGGGGGAGGTATTTTTGATTTAGAAAACGTGTGCCAAATTTGAAAAGAATCGGTTGAATAGTTTCGGAGTTGTGATTGGCACCGACTTTTAAGAAGTCGTTTCGGGAAAAACGCGTTTGAAAAAATGACTGAGAAATTATCGATGCTCCGCATTCGAGGTAGAGTGCCTACAAAGGCTATAACTTTGAGAGTTCTGCTCCGATCCACTTAAAATTTTGACACAACATTCTTGAAATGATTTACTATAAGATGAGTGAAGAAAAAAAATTTCGATTTTGTGACCCTACCCCCCCCCTTAAGTGAAAGCAAACACATATTTTCTTGCAATGAGTTACTGTTAATTAATCCCGCCATACATTTCTTTCAGAGCATAGAAGAAGAGCTGATTGTCATTGCATATTTATCGGGGCATACTTGTTTTTGTATTATGATACTCTTGCAGCAAATGAGCGATATGCCTGTATACATATATCAAAAAGTTATCAACATTTTTTTTATATTTTTGTTTTTATTATATAAGAACAAAAAATTGTATTCCTCTATTAAAAATGCATTACTTAAATCCTTTTCTTTGAATAGCTTAAAGTTTTGAAAAAAAGAATGAAACCTGCGCAGCTTTAAAGTGAGGCAAATAGGAATTCACTCAAAAAGTTATACATTTTTTAATTTTTTCAATTTAATGTAATTTAAAATTCACTACTCAAATTATTTTTCTCTAATAGCTTAAAATTGTGAAAAAGAAAATATTAAAAAAAAATGTTTGTCATGTGCAGCTTTAAAGTAAGTAAGTAAAATAGGATCATTGCCAATATTTAATCGTTTGATTGTCAGAAGTTATTGAAAAGGCACTGTCTTAGAATCTCTAAGAGTACTGCTGCCCTTTCTCTAAATGAGTACGAAAGGACTCGAGTGGGTCTTCTTTTGTTTTATGAGTATTTGGCCGAGCTTCTCCTGCAATTCGTGGTGTGCTTCTTGATGTTGTTCCACAAATGGAGGAACCTGCAGTTTCAAGCGAAATTTCTTAAAAAGGCTAATAAAAGTTCTAAATTATTTTTATTTCGGAATATATTTGTGAAAAACTCTTTTGTTAAGCCCAGCTAATTTCGAAAGTAAGAATATACATTCTTCAGAATAAAATGATAAAAAAAAATGATAAATATTAAATTTTAGCTTAAAAATTATTTGCCACAGAAGTGCCAATGAAGGGGGCAGAAAATTCACCCTCAAATCATTCAAGATTCACAGACAACTCCTTTCCCTTAGATATGATTTTCAGTTTAAAAGGAAAGCCGAGCGATATCCAAGAAAGCCAAATTTACCCAAAAGAATTCTATGTGACACAGTGTCGAAGGCATTGGAGAAATCAGTGTAGATGGAAATGATTCTCAACATTATTCACTGAAAACGGCCAGGTTGGAAACAGTGGCCTTACCTGTTACAAAACCATGCTGGTCGGAATAAGTTAGATATTTCGTAGCAAAGTATAAAGTTTTTGAAGTGAAACTTCTTAGGCGTCCATGGACAAGCGAGAATGGAGAGAAAAATTTTAAGGCCATGCAACGTTTTGGGCATTTTCGTTCCGCGAGAGAGAAAAAAGATATAACGTAGAGGACAAGGAGAGAAAGAGCTCTACCATATAAATATTATATCTTAGATACACTTTAGGCTATTTTTCCTGAGTTTTTCCTTGAGGTTGCTAATATCTAATGAGAAATAACACTGCCTTCTTTTTGGCGCTTGTTTGTTGGTGCAAACTTGTAGCAAATATTTTCTTGGTGCCTACTGTTTGAGGCGTTTTTTGGACCCAATTTTTTGGCGTTTTTTTTTTTGGTGCGTACTTTTTGGCGCTTATTTCCGTTTCCTGGCTTGTGGTTGCGCGTACTATAAAGTGATATCCATTCCGGCGTCGGATTTATTGTATTGCCTTGCGGTAATTTGTGCCGCTGCTGCGGTCCTAGAATCGCGGCATTTGTGCCGGCGATGAACACTCGGAGTAGTGCGCGTTGTTGGCACGGTTTGTGTCCGGCGTTTACCTACACCAGTCGGCCCTTCTCCGTTTTTTGTAAATTTTGTCTATTTGTATTCTCTGCAAATGTTGCGAATTTATTTAGATATATATTCCCTATCTCTCTCTCTCTCATTCTCTCTCGGGTTTCTCCCTCACTCTTTGTCTGCCTTGAAATTTTCACTTTTTTTGCACATAATTCTTATTGCCACTTTTAAGAGTTTGAGTAACTGTTGCCGCTTTCCAGTCATCAATGTAGGTGATTTATTATATATAATTTTTATTGGTGTTGCAATGATGGGACTCTTCTTAAACAGAAGTATCGAAATACCGTCCACATCCGTCTGAGATGAGGGCTTCAAAGCCGAAACTCTGTAGAGAGAGAAAAATTAGCAAAATTTAGGGATAAAAATTGTCTAGATTAAGGAACAGCGAAGAGTCCGCATTGTGACGGACAAAGTTTGACCATCCCAAGAGGAGACGCACAGCAGTTGGTACACTCGCGCAGGTTTTGTTGGATTTTATGAAGTGTCGAAACACGAAGATAATTGCGATAAAGGAATTTATTGAGACATTTAAATTCTTTTAAAAAATACTGATATTTAATACAGAAATGGTGGTTATTAGTTTTTATGAACTTTTTGTAAAATTGAGTGCGTAGATTCCCATTTTAAAGCTAGGTGTATATCATGGAAACTTTTAGCGCCGTATTTTAACTTGTATTTGTGGAGCATTTAAATGCTTTGAGCCAATCATTGACACTAAAGCTCGGTTGTAAATTCTCCCAATCAAGTGTACAAAACAGGTCCTTAAGCAAAGAAAGAAGCACAAGAAAGGTAATCAAAAGCAAACCATTTCTTGAGGTTGCTGATAGAAAATTCATCGGAAAATATGTATAAATATACGAAAAAAAATTTCGATTTGAAATACTAAGTAATATACATACCTGGCCATTGAAATATGACCGCTGATAAAAATTACCTATTTATGGCTTTGAGAGCGAATAAAAAGCAAAGGGTTTTAAAGCGTTTAAAAGAGTTTACATATTTGTTTTTATTAAAAGCTGTTTGATATTTTTCATCTTCATCTTAAGAGTTTGGTCATTATACCACACATCTTCGCTGTTTTCCTTAAGCTGGGTTATTCTGGTATTATTCCACTGGTCTACTGCCGATTTGAGGTATGCCCAACAATTTTCTATGGGGTTAAGATCCGGTGAATTGCCAGGCCATGGCAAAACCATTAGTTCCATTGAATTCTGACAATTTATGCTCATCCTGGATGTGTGACAAGGAACTCCATCTTGCATAAAGGTGTATTCGTCTCTCGGACACTTCTGGGCCTCTAAATATGGCAGAAAAACGTTTTCCAGCATGTCCACGTACTGGACAGAGCGCATTGTTTCCTCAACAGAACGTAGCGGACTTGGTCCCTCTGAGGTTATACAGCCCCAAACCATAACACTGGAGGGTGTTTGAACCTTTTGAACCTATCCTTCTCCGGATCGTCTGCGAACAAAATTTGCTGTTTTCGTGACCACCTCTAATTGGCATTCATCGCTGAAGATGATCTGTAAAAAGAAAAACAGAACCACAAAAAAGTGTAAATATTCACATCTTTTTACTGCTATTTGACAGAGGAACAAAATGTTTTTTTAAACTTAGTTTCTTCCAATATTCCGCGTCGTAGTCTTTGTGAAGTTGTGCCCAAAGTTTCCGCCGATTTCGCATTTTGGCTTTTTTGCTGGTCGTCTGCAAGAAAGTCCATTTTCGTATAAGCGTCGTCGTAACACTCTTTCCGAAATATTTACTCCAGATTCCTGAACCTCTCTTAAAATCATCCGACTTGAAGCGTTTCTGTTCCAGAGGACTGTTTTACCGATTTTGCGATCTTGCCTGGTTCCAAAAGAACTGCAATTTGTTGCTTTTGTCCCGATGCCAAATTCGACTTTTGGCCCATTTTCTAAAAAAAAATGGTTAAATTGAAAAAAAAGGATAATCCAAGTGACAAATTCAAAAGATATATATATTTTGTACTTACTGTTGTTATGTTTTGGATATATGAATATACACTTTTCAATTCTTTCACTTTTCAGACGATCTCACTTGTCGCACTTGCACACTTAACTTTTCACTTATAAGCAAAAAATCTGATCCTTTTCTAATCGTAGCAGTCCAATTGACTGGAAATTCTTAAAAACATGTAAGAACTGGTTAGTAATACCTTTTTTATTTGGAAAAGCCCAAATTAGATTGAAAATTTTACCTGATATTTGAAGTTTTCAGAAAAAATGCCATCGGTCATAATTGAATGGCCAGCTACTGTAGTATATTGCCGAAGAAGCAAAAATAACAATAAATTGAAATTATTTGTTTAAAAACGTTTCTATGTAAACTTGAAATTATAAAAAACAGGAGATTTAAGCAAGGGTTGTGCACTTAAATTTTAGCAATGCAATTTTTTGGTAAACAATTTAAAAATTAAAAAAAATATAAAATTAATATTGTATTTTTTAAACTAAATTTTCAAGTCAATAATAAATTTTTTTTTTTAAATTTCAGAAATCCCTTGAAAAAACATGGATAGTTGAACTTTATGGTGCATAATATTTATGAAAGAAAAAACAGAACAAAGTAAGACACATTAAGAAAAGGAACGAGCAGCGGAAGAGGCCAATAAAAACTCTTCACTACGCAAAGCTGCGTCAAATACAAGCAGAAGAAAAATCGGATAGTGAAGTGTTTAAAATAAATTTTAAGAAGAACAAAAATTATTTCATGAAATTTAGGCAGCAAAATTCTGAATTGGGTATCCTGATATGAGAAAAGTTACAAAAATATAACTAATCGGTAGTGCAGTGAAAATATAAAAATTCCGAAATATAAGAAAAAATTTAAAATATTCAAAAATGAGCGCGAAAATTGGTGAACTATGTTGCTTTTGAGTGAAGTTACTGTTAAATAGCTCAATAAAAAAAATTAAAATAAATAAAAAAATTAAAAAACAAATTTAAAAAAATTTAAAAAAAAATTTAACAAATTTCAAACAAAAAAGTTGCATCCCATCTTACCACCAAAAACTTGAGAAAAAGCAAAAAAAAATGTCTTTTGAAAAATTGCCATATATATGTAGACGTATTAAAAAAATATGCAAATAAACTTTCAAATTAAAAATGTAATCAAAGCAAAGCAATGAGCATTCAGCCGAAAGAAAAATAGCAACTGCATTACATCAATAACGCCCTGTAGTATGCAACAAAACTCGATCAGCAATCCAACTATTTGCCGCGCGCTGTCTATTTACATTAAATATTTGGTTTATGTACTGATGTGAGTGTGTGCGGGCATTTCCGGCCAATGCACTGCATGGTAAGCATGCCAATCTGAGCCAATTCAATAAGTCATATGAAATTTTCGAATTATGAAAAAATACAAATTAAAATTCAAATGCGTGCGTATTTGTATGGAAAGTTGAAAAGTAAGAGAAAATATAAATAAATTCCATGATGTGCTACAAAACAACTTGAATATAATTGAAAATAAAAATTAAAAATAAAAAGAAGCAATGCAAATATAACAAAAACAAACATAACGAGAAAAGTAAGCAACTAAGTAGGCCATTACGGCATGAGCAAAGTATGCATGTACGTAAAATGTGAATTGACGCCAGCTTGAAGCGGATGAAAAAATCAATAAAAATCACTTTTATAAGCAGAGTAAGCTAATAAAAAACAGCAAAAAAGTAATAAAATGTTTTACACCGGAGAAAAATTTCTATGAAAAATTCCAAAGGAAATATAAGTGCAACCAACTCAACACAAAAAAAAACAAAAAAAACGAAATAATAGGAAACGCAATTAATTAAAACGACAAGCGAGCAAAAAAAAAAAAAGAAACCAAATCCCCACAGCAAATACGCTCAATGCAAATATCCTGGGAAAAAGCGAAGCTCCCTGCAACTACACACACTACTACTGCTGCTCCTACTAGTACTACTACTATCACACTTTATTGAGCGAGGATACAGATAAAATCCAAAAAAAAACGGAAGTTAAATAAGCTAAGCCAGCCGACACTACAACTCCCATCAGTAACTGTGTACACGCGCACACAACACACATACCGCTGCAGCTCATTCCGGCACTCCACACAGCCCACTCCAGCCCCGCTCGATGAGCATTAACTTAAACCAATGCCTACTTCACGTCGAAAGTGCACTCGAAACGTCTGCCCAACACACTCCACTTAAACAAAAAAAAAACGCTATATCTCGCGTTATGCGGCACGCTCCAGCTGCAGCAGTCATTTATTAAAAAAAAATTACTAAAAAAAGTCATAGCAAACTTTCCTGCTCTCACTCTGCCTATCTGTACTCGCAGCATCCTGGCATCCGTCGGTCGCTTGGGAAGAAGAATAAAACGAAAACGATAATTTCAAAAAGGTAGGTTAATCATAGATTAAAATGCGTTTATTGCGCGCATTTATCAATGTAATCGCGAGGCAGCTTGCATGGCTGCTGCGCCTGCTGATATGCCATGAATGCTGGTACACTGGGTTGTGGTACATTGCAGCTGCCATAATGAAACTCGCTTAATCTCTGTAGTTTCCCTTTCGCTTGTCGCGCGTATTGAAAAGTGAAATAAACGGATATAGTAAAATAATAATTAAGTTGCTTTTAATATTTACTTTTGCAACACATGCACATTGGTGGTTTGGAACGCCTATAAGTAGGTGCTTCTTTTCAATTTGAGTAACGCTGCATTTGCATATTGCGGGGACTAGCCAGGTTTATTTATTTTTCTAGTTGGGATACACTTTTGTTAGTTCGGTGTGCAAAAATGCACATCTTACTCCTTAAATTATACAATTGCATACCTATGAAATGAGACTTTTATTTTCAATTTCAAACGTTTATTAACAAAAAATGGTTACAACTTTAATCTTCAAAATAATAGCCATCGCTAGCGACACATTTTTACCATCTCTCAGGCAATTTGTGGCAAACCAATAATCAAGCCATTTTTTGGCTTTTGCAAAGCCTTTTTAATAATTATAACACATTCTGGAATTTATTGTTCAATAATTTATTTGGAGGCAGGTCAGTACCACCTAGGAAGTGTAGCCTTTTTCTGCTTAGTGGAAGACATGCAAAAAGCATTTGTTCAATTCTATGAAATGGGCACTGGCATTGTGTTAAAAGTTTATTTTTCGCTCCAGTTTCGCTTGTTCGTTTTCCAGTACCAATTTCACAGAATCGGCAGATGATGGAGCAATTTTGTTTAAGTGATATCTGCAGTGGCTGCAGTGGCATATAAAGTAACCAGTTAAAAGTCTTCAGTGTACTCTGCTAAGTGAAAGTAACTTATCTGAAATTCCCCTCTCCGGCGTTAGGAATTGTTTCGCTTGTCGCTGACCGATAGAGTTTCGCCACCTTTCATTGAACTTCTTCACCTTTCACCTTCTGAGTTCGTTGATGTGGCGCTTTGCAAGTCCACAAAAAGGTTCAGGGTTTGCCCCTTCTTTAACTAAATGGTCCGCTATTTCATTTCGCTCATGTCCTTCATGTCCAGCAACCCAACCCAAAATTAATGTATTGAAGTGGTTGTTGTTACTGCATTTTACTACATTTTTGTGGAACGCTGATGAAGTTATAGTATTTGGTCGGATGTGAAGTCGTATCGCTCTGGTATCATAGAATCAACAATCGGGGAATGTTGCAAATTCGCGTCGTTTCGATTATACAGAAACGACTGTAGGTTTCTTAAAATTCTATTGTTCTTAAAAGCCTTTTCTTCTTGTTCAAACGACATTGGATTAATCACAAAAATTAGACATTGTTAATATATGAATATATCTTCTATTCGGATCTTGATCCGGGAGTCCAGCACTAGTACCATCTTCTTGGAGGTCTACCATGGGAGCCTCATTAAATTCGATTTCTCTCGCATTTGTTGCCTTTGCAAGTCGCCTATCAGCCATTCTTGTGACATGCAAAAGCTGGCTACAAATATTGTGGACCCCGACGTGAGTGAATAGAACTGGTTCTTTATGGATGGCGTGCTCGGCCCTCCCGAAGTTATACACGAAGTAGTTTCGAGAAGGATGGATTGTTTTAGTGGCCACACCACGCAATGTAGTATACGACGTTCGCGTTCCCACGGCAGTTGGTTCTACGTTACCGGAGCGAACCAGATTTATATCAGGCCAAGGGCTGTCACTTCAGCAGCATTCTTCATATATAAAGGGTGGTTAAGTTCCAAGGGCCGGTGTTGATTTTAAATAAAATACAATTTTTTTAAAAAATGTGGCGCATTTGTTTTATACGGAAACGAAATGTTTAATTTCATACGACTAAAGTTCAACTTTTTTTTCAGTTTTATAAAATAGTAAGAAGAATGAAGTTGAGGTATGCATCTACCTACCATGCATCACTACATTTACATAAATTTTATTTATATTTTCTTCAAAATTATGCATTCAAAAATGTCTACCATATTAAAGGTTGCACTTTTCAAGGTATTTTATTGTACTAAATTTGCACTGGCGAAAAGTAAAAATATATATTTTTAAATAGTTGGATATATGTGCTGCCTTTTCATGTCCTTATGAATATCATAGCGCGAGCGTTAATATTTAAAACCATTTTTTTTTAATTTGCTTAAAAAATGCAATCGATGAAAACTTGAAAAATAAACTATGCTGCATACAAAATTTATAGTTTCATATGCATAGGAAATATTTATTAGACAAATTTTACTATCGCACGGTGTTATCAGTAGGTAATATGTTGGTCTAATTATGAGAGCTTAGATGGAAATGTTTGTGAGCCCTTCTAAGAGTTCTGCTATGCCAGTAGTTCGCCAACGTAGATTTAGTCCTTCATTTTTAGAGCCGACGAACTTGAAGCGCCGCCTAATTTTTAGCTGCCCTGGTATTCTCAGAACACTCAAATTCGTGGTTGACTAGTAATGCAACATAAACGCTTAGCTCAATAGTGTAGATCACCCATCACCAATGGAAGTCATACAGCACTTTTGCATGGAGAAACCACTTCAAGGATGCCCTTCATTATTTATTCAAAAGCCATACAGTTTCTGCAATAACCCTGCGTTTTCCCCTAAAATTTCACAATGAAATATTTCGACTATTAAGCATTTACAAAATTTATAAGCTTAGAGCTTTAGGTGGACGTTCATGTGTCGAGTGTAACTATCAGTTTACAAATTGGGGGACATCAGAATTCGTTTTAGAGGTATGGTTCCTTCGGCAAAGTTTCTTATTTTGATCCCTAAAATATGATTTTCACAGAGCAATGGGCGATTTTTTTGCCTCCCCACAAATCGACCCGGCCTAATGTATAGTATATAATATCCTACTGTTCCGAGGGGAAGCAAAGAGCCACAATACTAACTATGGGTAATTCGAAATCATCAATGTTACTCAAAGGAAAGTCCACTTTAGTAACTTAAAATACTTTGAATTTATCAGATATTAAATATGAAAGCAAGATGGGTTTCTTCGAGTATAGAGGTGAGAATGAGAGCAGATTGTCAAGCCTTAGACAGGTTTAAGGCCTCCGCATGTTAGAGGACGAGATTGTAAGCTAAGTTGGAGTTAGTCTGTTTGGATTTAAGGTGTAGTAAATATGGCCTCGTGTAGCCCAATCTGAGAGATCGAAGTTGGGACTTGTTTTCTGGACGCCATTTTACAAATCCATTTTGTTAAGATAATTAAAAGTCAATATAGAAGATGTAATGACATTTTTCGCATATCACTTCTTAATATTCTCACATGACTGGGAACACATTTAAATTTGGTTTTGTACCGAGCTGCAATAAGTGAGTTTCTAATGGTTTTAATCGATTTAGGAGTAGATCCGAAGGATGCTCTGCTATCAGAAAAAGTGGTGCACTTTCTTGGTTTTTGTTTGAAGAATCAATTTCTTATTCTGTAGCAAGAATTCGGCGGAGAAAATGGTAAACATAGGGTAGAGAGGACGTTGGCATATCACTTCTTCGTTCTTTTTAACTACTGCCAAAGAGGTGCCGTCTAAAGTGTTGGATCGTATGCTAATAAAGACACTAGCCGGGGAGGCTAGACTAATTTGTAGTATAATATAATGTAAAATATACTTTAATATATATTATAATACTTTAATTTGATTATTAAAATATAAATAGTTATCCAGTTCCGACTACTAGGTGATACTATTACGAATTGGTAGTTGATTCCAAATATAGAAATGCAGGTTATTGCTTTGAAAAAGGCAAAATATTTCTCCTAAAGTGCATTTCTATCCTCTAGCAGAGCTTTAGCCCTTTTTTTATTCGAAATTTCGATCTAAAAGTTACTTATTATACACCCTTCGCTTTCCGGCTAGCTGCCAAAGTATAGCCTTACACTTCCACGCACTCTCGTAGCCTATTTTTTGAGCCTCGCACTCATTTGCTTTATTTCATTTCACTTTTAATACTTTCGTGAGGAATACTTCAAAGTTGAAAAATTTCCCTGCATACTTACTTGTGAGCTTACCTACTTGTTTGTCCACTTACTTAGCCACTTACCTACGCATTTACAGAACGCATGTATGCATGCATGCACACACACTCCCACACACCTACATTAAGCTCTTTGGCAAGCAAACAGAGTGGAAGTGAGGCGTTTACTTATATGCTTATGTACATATCTACAAATACACTTATAGTCAACATACACCGCGCACACATACACCTACTGCTATGTATACACACATACATATATGATTATTGAAATGGAAAGGATGAGCCATTAGCTGGTTTCTTTTTAAATCATATTCTACTTTGACGCTGGTAACCATTTTGAGATTAAAAATGTTGCGGAAACTCAGCGTTTCGAAATATTGGAAAGTTATTTAGAGAGGTTATTATTGTAGTATTATAATTATTATTTTAATTTCTTTTTCAATTTTTGAAATTTAGCAAAACGGTGCCTTCTAGAGGCTTACGTCTTACTTTTCCGGGAAACCAACCAGAAAACTGAACTATTAAAAAAAAATTAGTTTCTATTAAGTGCAAGTTTTAAGTTATGTTTTATGCCTTAAGGTTATAATTAATTTTTGAACTAAATTTCTAACTTATTTTTTACTAATTTTCTAGCTAAATTTTTGACTTATAATATTTTCTAATTTATTTCCTGACTATTTTTCTAGTTTTATTTTTAACAAATTTTCTAAATAATTTCTAACTAATCTTCGAACTAAATTTCGAACTAAGTTTCTTAATAATTTTCGAATTAATTATCTAACTGACTTCGAACTAATTTTCGAACTAAACTTCTGACTTTTTTTCTAACTAATTGTCGAATTAAACTTATTTTCTAACTAATCTTCGAACTGATTTCTGCCTGAATTTCTAACTTAATTTAACAAATTTTCTAGGTGGACTTTTAGTATATTTTTTAACTAACAACTTGCTAATATTTGCACTGATTTCCAAATAATTTTCGAAATAAATTCCTAACTGATTTTCGAACTGACTTCTAACTAATTTGTTAACTTAATTTCTAACTTATCTAAATTTTTGACGTGTTTTCTAATTTATTTGCTAACCAATTTCCTAGTTCAATTTTAAACTTCTTTTCTGGCAGATTTTCAGCAAATTAATTTTCTAACAGATTTCGAACTAATCTTCGAACTAAATTTCGAACTAATTATCTAATTGACTTCAACCTAATTTTCGAACTAAATTTCTGATTTATTTTCGAACTAATTTTGGAGTTAAAATTAACTTATTTTCTAACTAATCTCCGAACTGATTTCTGGCTGAATTTCTGAATTTTTAACTAATTTTGTAAGTAGATTTTTAACATATTTTTGAACTAACAACTTGCAAATATTTGAACTGATTTCCAACTAATTTTCAAACTTAATTTCTAACTAATTTTCGAACTGATTTTTAACTAATTTTTTAACTAAATTTCTAACTTATCTTTTAACTCATTTCCCTGCTAAATTTTTGACTTATTTTCTAATTTATTTGCTAACTAATTCTCTAAGTAAATTTTTAAATTATTTTCTGGCTGATTTTTAAGAATTTTCTAACTTATTTTCTAACGAATTTTTTCAGACTAATTTTCTAGCTAATTTTCAAACTGATTCCTTACTTATTTTTTAACTAATTTTCTAACTAATCTTACAACTAATTTCTGGCTGAAATTTTGTAGTTTGTTTTTCAACTTATTTTCTAACTAATTTCCTGCTGAGTTTTTGATTAATTTTCGAACTAAATTTCTGACTGACTTTCTAACTAATTTTCGAATTAAATTTGTAACTAATTTTCGAACTGATTTCTAACTTATTTTCTAACTAAATTTCTAACTTATTTGCTAACTACTTTTCTAGGTTAATTTTAAGCTTATTTTCTGCCTGATTCTTAACATAATTTTTATTATTTTATTAACTGATTTCATACTAATTTTCTAGCCAATTTTCTAACTCATTTTCTAACTTATTTTCCAACTTATTTTTTTACGAATCTTCAAGCAAATTTCTGGCTGAATTTGTAGTTTGTTTTTGAACTTAATTTCTAACTAATTTCTGGCTGAGTTTCTAACTAATATTCCAATTAATTTTATACTGGATTTTCTAACAAATTTTGTAACTAATTTCTTACAAATTTTCGAATTAAGTTTCTAACTTTTTTTCTAACCAATTTTCTAACTAGTTTTCCTAATTTCGAACTAATTTTCTGTCTAATTTTCTAACTAATTTTTGAATTAAAGTTAGCTGCATATATCCAGCTGAGTGCGAGGAACGACCTTAGCTAAATATGTTGGCTTGAGAGTTACCCGATTAGGGCTCATTAGCATAGCTCTTTGAGAAAACTCAAAAATCCTACAAATCAATCTTACAAGAAAACATTTAATGGATTCAAATCGCGCAATCTTGGAGACAACTCCATTTCACCTCGATTAGAGATGACCAAACCTACAATCGTTGACTTGTCGATTTGGCGCCAGTGGATGCCTGCCTTTTTCTACTATCAGTTTTTATTTTCTGTGGAGACTCACGTTTGTTGGGCTTAACAAATCTTAGTCACGCGCAAACCCATTCAGCTGCGAGCTCTGAAATCGGATGGTTTCTTCCTAATAAAAAACTCCTACTGGTGGTCCACCCTTTATATGCAGGCTTTCATACGTGCATCTATATCAGTGCATGATTCCATGCACAATGACGCCATTAATATTCTACATACAAGCATTTCACTGCACGCAGAGGCGCTTCTTACTCCTCGTCTCACGACTTGCTCGCCTTAGTCACACAAGCCTTTTGCCGTAAACATCACCATATCTTCATAGGTCTGTATGTATGTGTGTCTGTGTGTCTGTTTAACACTCTTTACATTTATGCTCGCGCGTAAGGATTATCAGGCTATAATTTATGTCAGCTTTTATGTAGAATGGCTTTTCCCCTTTGTCAGCTTATTTACGGCACTTTTTCTTTAAATTTCCATATCTCGCCATTGTGCGCCTCCGTGCTCTCAATTACTTCCAGCGCTACTTGCTTTTCTTATTTTTGTTTATTACTCGTATTGCCTGTTTCTCTGATTTTTACTGTCTGATGGGTACATTTTTGTCTTCTTCGATGTTTTGCTTCATCACCAATTTTCGCTGACTCCTTTCGCTTCATTAAATTCCTTTCTTATTTGTCATTTACTTGCAAATATTGTTTTCGCATTTATTCAAAAATTGCATACACACACACACACAAATACAACTGTTACTCACTCATCGGTTGGACTCATTTAAATTGAGTGCTTCACAAGAAATATGAAGCAAGAATATGAATTAAAATTTATATGAAAATGCCGCACCATTAATTGCCATCGGCCGCGTTGATTGCCTAGGAAAATGAATATATGAATGTAATTATGGCAACAATGTTTTATATTCCACGAAAACAGAGTATAAATTATTTACTGAAGTCAAATATGAATGAGCTGTGATTTATCTACGTCTGTGCGCGTAAGTGGAGACACTCTCAACAACTTTATTTGGATGTTTGCTTGAGTGAGGTGTTAATTTAAATATAATATTGCATACTTTTGAGCGCTGATGGAACTGGAACTCAATTGCACGTATGTTAATCTATTTCACTGACATTACAGTCTCTTTTTAAAGTAAAATATTTTAGAGGAAATTCGGGGATTTATTTTTGAGGAAAATTATGGGTCCATTAATTTTTCAAACTGTTTTGAGCACTAGTTTTTTCAGCAAAGTATGTAGAAGTAAGTTTGTTGTATGTATTACCTATCGATTTCCATGTTATTTTCATAGCTGCTCAAAGTACAATTAGGATAAAAAAGATTGGCCTCTGGAGGCAATCTCTCTCGGGCAGTTAACACCGCAAACTGGAGTTTGAGGGCCAGCGCAATCTTTCGAAGTAGGCAGAATTGGAACGAGAGGAAAAGCTCTACAGAAGTCTTTGCGATCCTGCTATCATGAAAAATGCATGGGGAAGGCGGAAGCGAGGGAGATATCATCATTTTCTCCGATGCTCAAGCTGCGAACAAGGCTCTGATGACGCCAAGGAGCAGATCCAAAGTGGTCAACGACAAATGAAGTTCCATTTCTTCGTGCGCTATTTCTCAAATTTGGCCCCAGTACACAAGATGTAGGACGCAGAAAGCTCTGATAACTCTTCTTCATTAATTTTCCAAGCTTTTAGTCATTAGAAGAACGGCATCCACGCAGAAAAGATAGGTTTACCATTTCATCCTCAATGCAGAAGTTTTAGGACTGTTGTCCACTTTCTCTCTAAATGTCCAAGTTTGGCAGCTAGACGATTAAGGTCACTGGGTGCTCCTTTCATCGACAGCTTGCGGTAGTACACCAAGCTAAATCCCATCAATTTCCTCCATTACATTAACAAATCTGGCAGGCTGCAGATACCTTCTTGTTGGCGGTCTCTTAATGGTATCAAAACGGCGCTTTAATGCTACTCGGGGAGGGCCGGACTGATATCTCAAACATTTCACCTACCTAACTATCCATCCACTAGGCCAAGTGTATCCATTAAAAGTGAGTTAATTTTGAATTTCTGCCACAGAGAGATGACCAACCAAATAGCTTACATGAATGGAAGCAACCAGTAATCGGAAAGTAAAAAGTCTGGTGAATTTGGCAAATGGGGTAAGTCGTCCCTTTTGAGTAATTTCAAATATGCGACTGAAGCCACGTCGTCAACATAGGTAGTAATAAATTCTGCCTATAAGTAGAGGAACATGGTAAAGTATGATTCTAACACCTTTTTTTATTTCTTTTTCATGTACAGATGATGTTTAGTTCACTTTCCATGCACGTGGGGTGGCGATAGATACATTTTTTGATACCTGCCGCAAAAATGTCCTCCGCCAGCTCTTTCTTCCCATACTCCATTTCTTTCTTCAGCTCCTCATCTGTAGCAAATCTTTTTTCACCCACTTTTTTCGCCCATTCAGATAAGTGAAAAGATGTTATTTTTATTATTTTGAAGGCGGTTGGGTGGCGAAATGTGCGCGGTGTTTCAAGACGTGCCACGCAAACGTGTTCGTCGTTCAACGAATAGAGCCCCTCTGACAGTATGCACCTCATTTGCCGCGTTAGCAGTCTTCTCTGACGCAGATAGTCATTGAAAATATTATGCTTTCGAGGATCCAGCATACGGATATCTTAACTTTTTTGATTTAAATTGTGGCTTGCAATTTTTTGGTGGAGGATAAAAGTATGTGCCGCCATTGTTGAGCCTCTCTTTTTATTTCAGGCGTGTAGCGGGTAATCCCAGTCCCCACAAACAGTGGATTGAAGAAAAATGCCGCATTCGAGTTTGTAGCATTGCAAACATTTTTTGCGTTTCTGCACTCAGTGCGATTTATGTTTTCATGGCAGTTTGTGGTGAGGCCCATCTTACAGACAGATCTGTATAAATGAGGATATTTTATCATCGTTTCTAGCAGCGAAGATCTGAAAATTAGCCCGAAAATCGCAGAGATTTCATTCGGATGAACCTGGTTTTCCTCTACTAATTGCGGTAACATATAACCGAGTGTTGGCGGAACGATGATTCAAAAAGGAAGTATGGCCCATCTTTTTCTTGTCGTCACCGCTTAAAAAGTCATCATCTGGGAGTAGAGTTGACAGACTCGGTTCTCATGCTCTTCACGCTCGTCTATTCCTACAAAGATGTTAGAACTTTTATTAAATCTACTATCGGTAGCTTTTTGTGGCAAACTTTAGGCAAAAGGTGTTTGGCCGGACTCCTCCACCTGTTTGTGGTGTGCGACTTAATATTTTGCCACCAATGGAGAGACCTACAGTTTTAAACTGACTCTGAATGGCAAATGCTTTCCTATGAGGAGCTTTTTGCATGGTAAAAATAGAAATGGGAAATGGAAAATTAGAGGCAATGAAATAAAACCAGACTTCACACAAATCCATCTTAGATGTATCTCTCAATTGGGCAACCATAAATCAAAGATGGCTTTCCGGGATACTTGCCACTATTAAATTGCTCTATTCTGTTTGGCAACAAATTTCCACAAGGGGGCCAAGAAGGTACGAATGTGTAGACGTCAGTATCCTGGAGTTATTATTCAGATATCTTTGGACTAAACTAGTGAAGCTCATTCTAATGAATTCCCACTCCTCCTCGCCTGTTCTTTATAGTACTCTGCTTGTGGAAGCAAAAAATTATATTCATAATAGCACGGTCTAAAGTAGTATCCAAAAGCAGTGAGGTGAAGAGAATTAATCCCGCCTAAGAACACCGAACACAAACAACTCCATAGGAATGGATTCAAAGCCTCCGCAAAGCGTTTATTTAAATTTCTTCACTTGCATTCTCACATTGGGCACAACAAATGTGCGGCGCGTGCGGCTGTATGTCAATAACAAAAAGTTAAAAAATTCTTTCTTAAAAATCACAATCATTCCAAAATAAAGTCTCAAAGCACTGAGCGAACAAAGAAGCTACAATGAGATGTAAAATAAAAAAATGCAAAGGAGAAGAGAAGCAGCAATTTTAGTCCCACTCCTCTTCAACATGCCGCAACAAAGCGAGGCGAAAATCGTTTGTGAGCTACAGAAAATGGGGAGCGCACAATTGAGCGCGATTGTTGGCTACTTCCGCAGATTTTCAACTTACATATAACCGTTATCCATCACAAAATTAGAATCATTTGACTTTACGAACTTTTTCTGCGTTTTCTGCAGCTAACTGCGTAAATGAGTTTGTTGGCAAGCTGATGTTTATGTTAATTCCTTTTCATATGATGTCTGCCTAAAAGTATGCCGAGTTTTGGGGAATTTCCAGAACTTTTTAAGTATTAGTCATATTTCAGTAGGATGGGTAATACTTGATATGCCGGCATGTAGTTGAAATTATGCTTATATTAGGTAGTAGAGAAGATGAAAACTTTTTATTTCGAATTCCTAAGGCATACTTTTAAGTGATTCTGAAATTTTTGCAACTTAAAATAAGATCAACATTTAAGGCATTTTTGTCCAGTTTCATTATCTATATATATGTATATATAATTGGCGCGTACACCCTTTTTGGGTGTTTGGCCGAGCTCCTCCTCCTATTTGTGGTGTGTGTCTTGATGTTGTTCCACAAATGGAGGGACCTACAGTTTCAAACCAACTCCGAACGGCAGATATTTTTTATGAGGAGCTTTTCCATGGCAGAAATACACTCGGAGGTTCGCCATTGCCTGTCAAGGGGCGACCGCTATTAGAAAAATCTTTTTCTTAATTTTTGTGTTTCACCGAGATTCGAACCGACGTTCTCTCTGTGAGTTCCGAATGGGGAAAATGAGTGCGGGGCTGTTAGAACTGAATTCAATGAGCTCGGTTTGGAGCTCTCAAGCTGAGTTTAAATTGCCTTAGATTTATTGCTTCTGGAATATTTTTTTTTTTTAATATTACTATTTAAAGATAGTTTTAAACGTGTTTTGTGCTTTACAGTTCGCTTTTCTCTTATAAACTTTGCATTCATTACTCTTTCTTAGATTTAAAAACTATTGTTGTATACTTTTATGCGCCTGCAGGTTCTTCAATATTCAGTTTGTAAATTTCAAAACCTAAAATTAAAAAAACCAAATTAGCGTTGCATAGAAATATTAGTATTCATTAAATGTATTGCATACTTTTGTGCATTTATTACTCATAGAATTTCAATATACAATTTTTAAGTTATAAAATCTTACTTTTTCGAAATATTGCGAAATTAAAAAAAAAAAAAATTTCATCGCGTACAAGTTAGAAAGTTAGGTTCCTTTAACTTGTTGCATACTTTCACGCGTTTATTAGTATTACAATGTGACATTTTTAAGAGAGAAAATCTAGAAAGCTTATATATAATGCAAAATTAAGAAAATTAAATTTTGACACTAAAAATGAGCATATGTTTCATATTTGCTGCATACTTTTGAGCGCTGGTTTGTTTTTCAGTTCGCCATTTTAAGTTACAAATTACAATTTTCAAGATATTGTAAAATTAGAAGAACCAAAGTTATATCACAAAAAAATTAGAATATTCTTGCATACTTTTGTGCGTACGTCAATATTTCAATATCCCATTTTTTATATTACAAAATCTTAATTTTTCGAAATATTACGAAATAAGAATATAACAAAATTTTATCGCATACAAATTGGAATATCCCTTAAACTTGTTGCATACTTTTATGCGTTTGTTGATATTTAATTTTGACGTTTTGATTCCAAATTCATTTTAAAAAACAAAAACCAAGCCATCCAGCCAACTGATTTGGATATTGTGTTGTGACATGTGTTGCTGCCGTTGGTAAAGCATAGTTTTAGGCCACACAAAGTGGCACCGGTGCATATAATTTGTGCGCTTAAATTATAAATTTGAACAAAGACTGAAAGTTGAGCGAAAAAGATGACTAAAAAGTTAAGCTTACCCAACAAATACAAGGTGTTTTTCAACAAAAAAATTAACAAACAAATACAAAAAACGTAAAAAAAAATGTAAATATATAAAAAGTGTCGGCAGCACCACCGCCACCCCGGTGGCACTATTTTCTGTCACGAATTGTATATGTATATTAACAATTCCCTATCCAATTTTTTCACTACTCCTTTTTCTTTCTTCCAACTTTCCCGCCTTTTCCAGCTTTCTGGCTCGCAAACAACTCATTGAAACTGTTTTCCTCCTTTGTCTCTCTGACATCTGTTGATATCTATTAAACTCACGCTTCTGTGCTTGTTGGTAAATTTAAATCTTTCCCATAACAGAAAAGTATTTTTGAAAGAATTTTGATTAAATCCAACTCTTGCTGGTTTCGATTAAATATTTCTCTAACATTGAGACTAAGCTCTCTTTCTTACACGCAAAGGCATGAAAATGAACAGTAATAGCTTCGCACGCCTAAAAATATGCAATCAACTTTTCACACATTTTGCCTATTGCAATAAAAATGTGTTCGAAAGCTTTTCGACGTCATTAATGTAAACATATCACAAATTTTGTGCAGCAACTGCTTTTGTTTGCTAAAAACTGAATTGTTGTCGTACGCTACCTGCTATGATTTTACACCCCGAAAATATGCAAGCAACAGAATGCAAATTAAAATCCTTAAACACTTCTTATACTTTGTTACCTTCTAATTAATATTGCTCGAAATATTTTGTTCATCCGAATTCCTTTTGGAATTTGTAATGACTATACGCCTAAGAGTATACTGCAATGTGAAATTTGTTGCCAAGTAAAGAGAAACCTCAATCAGTCAAGCTTTTGCGACTGTTATAAGCATTTGAATTTGAAACACAATTCATGCTTGTAAATTGCTTTATACTTTCCAAGCAATGAAAGTGTGCTTAATTGCCTAAAAGTCACCTACAAAACATGTGTAGTAGTTATTTCTAACAGTATTTTACTAGCAATTCTACTTTCAGTTGCACTAGTAATTTTTTTTTGTTGGATTTTGATTTTTGCTTTTGAGTCGCCTAAAACTATGCAACTTCCTTTTGAATGAACGTTTTGAAACGTTAAGCCTGTCTCTGCCTTTCGTACGAACCGGGAAAGATTTTCCATTAGTTGAAAGCCGTTACTGCTTTTTTAAGAATTAAGTCGGTGTTAAGGGGGAAAGCTCAATATTATGACGTCATAGGTATCATGCACCTTGCTCTCTTTAATATTTAAGTGCCGATGATTTCTTTAGTGGAACTGTTTAGAGTATTGTATTGGAAATAATAATCTCAGCGTCAAATAAAAAAATTCTCTCCTTATCGGTTTGAGCACTCCTAGAAAAATAAATAAAAAATGTGTGAAGCCGCCTAAAATTATGCCATTTGACCGAAAATGTTCTGTTTTTACCAAAGTTTTTTATTTTCTCTTCCTTAGTGCTTATCTGTCAATAAACAAATATGTACGCAGTTTCTAAAAGCAAACAATTTTTTTAAATATTATTTTCGCAAAAAACACTTTTAATTTGTGTACCAAATTTTAAATATTTCTTAGCGCAATATCCATATATCCCAGCAAATTTTGCTTCACCATCTGAAAATATGAAGTTACAAAGCGTTTTTAGTTTTTTGGAAATATAGCAACTTTCCAGTAACTCTTCTAAAGGGTGGTTAAATTTCAAGGGCCGATGTTGAATGGAAACCACACCTAAACGTCAGCGACACCGTTGGACTTCTTTCTTTAGAGTTATTTGAAAGAAAAGGTGTACGTCGATAAGCCAGCAACAAGTCAAGAGCTAAAGAATGAGATGATTCGGCACATTAACGGCATAGAACCTCAATTATGCCTCAGCGTCGTCGAAAATTTGGACCATCGGATGGAGGTGTGCCGCCGAGGCCGCGGCCGCCATTTGGCCAATACTTTGTTCCATACGTAATCGAGCTCTACTAATGTTATCATAATAAAGAGAAATTACAATAAAAAAATTCTATTTTATTCAAAATCAACACCGGCCCTTGAAACTTAACCACCCTTTATTATTTTTTTCTGACACTTTTGATTTCTACTATTCTTTTTTTATCATATTTTTTTCTCTTTCTGCTTTTCTTGCGTTTCTTGTTTATTTTCTTTATTTTATTTTCTACTCATTTATTTCTTTTTTTTCTTCTCATCCTCTTTCTTCTTTTTTTCTTTCCTTATTTTTCTCTTTGCTCTTGTTTTATTTTATGTTATTTTATTTTATTTTATTTTATTTTATTTTACTTTATTTTATTTTATTTTATTTTATTTTATTTTATTTTATTTTATTTTATTTTATTTTATTTTATTTTATTTTATTTTATTTTATTTTATTTTGTTTTATTTTATTTTATTTTACTTTATTTTATTTTATTTTATTTTATTTTATTTTATTTTATTTTATTTTATTTTATTTTATTTTATTTTATTTTATTTTATTTTATTTTATTTTATTTTATTTTATTTTATTTTATTTTATTTTATTTTATTTTATTTTATTTTATTTTATTTTATTTTATTTTATTTTATTTTATTTTATTTTATTTTATTTTACTTTATTTTATTTTATTTTATTTTATTTTATTTTATTTTATTTTATTTTATTTTATTTTATTTTATTTTATTTTATTTTATTTTATTTTATTTTATTTTATTTTCCCTTTCCCTTCCCTTCCTTTCTTTTCTTTTCCTTTCCTTTTGTTTTCTTTTCCTATGTCATCTTCCCGTAAAAGCCAATAAATTTGCAAAGTAGAATATATTTTCATTATTACAAATCGTTTTCGGTTTCGCGTTCGATATTTCCCGAGCTCAGCCAACTGCCAGCCTCTTCCACGCTTTTCACATTTGAATATCTCACAAACTTTTGTTTCTTCACGTCTCTAGCATACATTTAGGCCTTGCGAGCTTGCCATTTGCTGTTCGCCACCTTCTTCTTCTTCTTTGTACTTTTCTCGTTTCTCACTGCCGCCCCTGTTCAGTGGCATCAGGTAACAATGTGCGGCAATTTAGCACCTTTGCACCGTTGCAAATGTGTCTGAGCTGCCACCGCCTGTCGTTTGTTGGCGGCGAAGTCTCCCCATAGAGCACTTAGCGCACTAAATTGCAAACAATTGTATGCAGGAGCATTGCAGCGGAGCCGGCCAGTGAGTGGAGTGAGTGAAGTGAGAAGGCAGATGCGTAACATTGGAAATATGAGCTGAAAAAATTACGCAAAAAAAAAAATATTTGTTTTATTCATTCTTCTACGCGCACACATTGCTTTAGTTGACTTCGTCTCCTGCTCTTTCTATGTCTTCTTCGGCTTCGCCTTACTTTTCTTTCTATTTGCTTTTATTTTTGCTCATTCATTCAATGCTTTTGTATAACGCGTAGCAGCATACTTTTAGGCAGCTGAGCATTCTCAGGCAAGCAACTGCATTAAGCAACTGTGCATTTAATGTGAGGTTTCTGTGCGTTTTACAGTTTTTTCTTTTGTTGGATTTTGTTGCTGGTATTTTTTTTTTTGCTTCGCTACACTTTCGTCCTCTATTGTTTTGCTTCATTTTGCCACTTTAGCGCCCCAAAACAGGCAGTGAAATGCGTCGCTGTGCGTTCGAGTGTGAATGGAAGGCAGGCATGGGACGAAAATGATGGCTCTAGGGGGCGTACAGGTACGCAAACACGTTCACGTATACACCCGTGTTCACAATAACAGCAGTGCGACACATGGCAAAGTTTTGACTATTTTTTCGATTTTTTATAGTTTTTTTATATTTTTCTATAAAAGCGTAACTCGTATTGCAACGGAAACCATGTAATTGAAAGCTTTAAATTTACTTCAAAATTAAAAAAAAATTATACAAAAATAATTTTCATCCATACCCATTTCAACTCGAATCTTTAGAGAAATTTCGAGTAGACAATTTTATAGCCGATTAAATTCTGGTATAATAAAGTGCACATTTGAAATGACTCAAAAATTTATTTGATTTTAGAATTTTTTTTTTTCTATTGGTAGTCTTGTGCATGTTCTCCATATTGAAGAACAGTCTTAGTATTCGTTATGTGGAAGAAAATGCGTACCACCGTCAATAAAAAGAGTGCATGGAAGAGAGAGAGAGAGAGATAGAAGATATATAATATATATAAGAGTGAAAGAATATGTATCAAAATAAATTCACAAGATTTGCAGAGAATACAAATAGACAAAATTTACAAAAAACGAAGAAGGGTGTAGGTGAACGCCGGACACAAACCGTGGTAACAACGCGCACTACTCAGAGCGTCCATCACCCGCACAAACGCAGCGATTCCAGGACCGCAGCAACGGCACAAACTACCGCAAGGCAATACCAATAAATCCGATGCCGAAATGGATAGGAATTTATAGTACGCACAAGCACTAGCCAGGAAACGGAAACAAGCGCCAAAAAGTATGCACCAAAAAAACACCGAAAAAATTGGGACCAAAACAGCCCGAAACACTAGGCACCAAAGAAATATAACGCCAAAAATTATGCACCAAAAATATATATGCTACTGGTGCAAACTTAACTTAAACAAGCTCCGAAAAGTAGGCAGTGTTATTTCTCACTAGAAATTAGCAACCACAAGCAAAAACTCAGGAAAAATAGGCTAAATTGTATCTAAGATATTTATATGGTAGAGCTCTTTCTTTCCTTTTCCCCTACGTTATATCTTTTTTCTCTCGCGCGGAACAAAAATTGCCAAATTGTTGCATGACCTTGAAATTTTACTCTCCATTCTCGCTCGCCCATCGACGCCTAAGAAGTTCACTTCTAAAAGTATTAAAAATTAATGCTAATTTGAAGCGACATACTGAAATGAAAGGACTATAAAACTGTGTACCTAAACTTAACCATAACTTTTCTACAAATTCTGAATGTAGGCTATAAACATTTTTGAAGAATTTTTTTTGTGTAAAGTTTAAAGCTTTGAGTTTCATGTGATTTATTGTGGAGCATACGATATTTTGATAAAAAAAATAGTGGGGGAAAAAAATTATTATATATGTCAAACTGTACTAAAAGTCGTGCTTGTATATTATTGTGAACATATTGAAAGCGTTTCTTATGGGCTTCACGAACTATTGTTGTTAATTTTTTTTCTTCCTTTTTTGCATAAAAGTGTGCATTTTCCTTTTTCTATTTGCTGCTAACCCCCCTTGTCTCGCTTGTCTACTCACCCACATCCATATCGGTACATATAAATAAGTTTCATATATAAATAAATATATAAAAAATATAATATATAGGTAAATAAAAGTGTGTATGCAAATTTTTGGATTATTTAACAAGCGCGAGGGCGTTGTACGCATGTAACAATTTATTTTTCACGCATTTCAACTGTGCGCCACCATATCTTTATGCCACCTTCTTCTTGCCTCCTTCTTCTTATTCGTCTTATACAAACTTCCCGTGGCTCTTTTTCTTTTTTTTGGTGTGTGCTTTGTTGTTTTGCTTGCACTCTTGTTGACAGTTCACTGTTTTGTTTGGTATGCTTTAGTCTCCTTCCCTTGTACTACCTTTGTTTGTTACATACATTCAGGCGCTTTTATTTTGTTAACCTTACTTTTTCCCATTTACCTTTTAAGTGTTACCTTTTAGCGAAGCAAATGTTGAAGAAAAGGTTTCTAAAAACATAATACGGATATTAGAAAATAATTGTAGGTCGCTATGCCATTTAGGGGGCGTTGGAAATGAGGCGCCTGTCCGAGAGGTTAATGGTCGTTTATTTGTCACGGCAGCGCAACAGATGTTGGTGGAGTGAATTCAAAAGGAAATAAATAAATGAAAAGTAGCAATGGAAATATGTAAATATATATGAGATGGCCTTAACAATCCAATTAGGCCAATCAAAAAAAAAAAAAAAACACAAAAAAATAATAAAAAAAATTAAAGAAATATTTTCAGATTCAATTGTAGCCCTCTTCACCTTGCGTACTTTAGAGCGTGATTGCTGCTCATGCTCCGTACAAATACCTGTATACCTGTACTCATAAAAAAGCAATGCGGTTTTCTCTATATTTCCTGCCATTGTAGTAGTAATTTTTATATATCACAAAAAATAAGAAAAAAATATTCCGAAATGAAATAAATAAAAATTGTCCTCATGACCCTCCACCTAGAAAATTGGCATAAAGGAAGCCAAAGTGCGCATCTAATATAGAATATCATAAAATAAATGAGTACTAAAGCACATTTGATTAACTATTTCATTCACTAAGAGTAATAACAAGAATTCCTAGCAGGTTAATGAAATAAATTATCCACGTGCCAGGCCTTTCTCAACAGACAATCAAACCTAGTAACATTACTTTTCCTTTATTCAGTTCACCTCAGCAGCCTTGAGGAATATTTTATGGATAAAATATTTTGTTATAAAATGATAATAATAAAAAATGAAACAGCAACAAGTGGCGTCTACCATACAGATCCAATGAGCTCTCTAAAGTAAATGAGTACAAACTATTAAACGAGCTCCCACAGAAGCTCAGCTTAAATGTCTGCAGTAATTGCGTCTCTCTTTCAAAACTAAAAGTGGTTCATTGGAAAACGGCACTTCACATTGGATTTGCAGAAAAATTACGCGATAACTGGAAGAATCTGGATGGCCCAAAATGTTTGATTGAACAGTGTGCTTAAGAATAATAGCCAGCATCTGCTCAATATTCTTCAAGGTTCTAATTACTTGCACAGCACTTCCCCTTCAAATAAATAAGAAAGCGAATGACTTTACCCCAAGGCTCAGGAGTGCCTCAACACTCTTCAATATGAACTGGCCCACTCTCTTCCTAAGCTGAAAATGGTACCTGGGACTACCAACAGTGCAATGCTATGTTCTGTAGTTAACGAAGTCATCGGTTGAGTTAGAATCGTTAAGCGGAGCGCGCCGCTTACTTTTTATCTCATAGGCATAAAGAGATGGCTGAAATTCTGAATCTTCAAAAAACAAAAGTTTAGCCGTTTTTCGCGTGCGCTTGTCGCTGATAAATTGAAAAAGTACTCATCTGATTGAGTTCAAACTCATAGGATAGGCTAAACATATCTTCGAGCCAATTAGAAGGAAATCTCAAGATTTTCCGATAGGCTTCGTTGAGGTCGAAAAATCTATAAGAAATGTATTTATGCTTTGATTTGAACCAAAATTCGAAATAAATTTTGTTGTATGAGGCGACATACATATTTTGTTACAAAATTAACTCAACAGATGCCGCTGGGATCGAGATATCTATAAAATGTATATCTACGGGCCAATACTCTGTTTTGTGTTATTTAAAAGCTTTTCGAAAGAGTGTTTCATGTCGTTGACCGGAATGTTCTTCAGGATGTCGGTACAAGCCTTTTGGATGGCCTCAACAGACCCAAAACGTTTTTCTGTTATGGCCAAATGCAATTTTTCGAATAGGTAGAAGTCATAGGGAGCACAGGCAAAACGCGATTTCTAGTCAAAAAATCAGTCACAAGCGTGGATCGATGAGATGGTGCATTGCTATTGCAATAAGCGCCAGTTTCCTCCTTCGTGGTATTCAGGGCGAATTCGATGAATGAGATAGATAGACAGTTTGTACCGTTGGCACGAACTCCTTGCGGACAAATTTCTTGGAATCGTAAAAACAATTGGGCAGCGACTTGATTTTTGATTTCTTCAAACACGATTTTTTGGGTGATAGCTCATCTGGGGCCTTCCATTCAGCACTTTGACGCTTAGTTTTAGGTTCATGTTGGAAACACCACGTTTCATGACCAGTTACAATGTTGTAAAGGAAGATCTCGTCTTTTTTCGTATCTTTAATGAGGTCTTTCCAATATTGAATTCTTGGTTTGACAATTTTTGGTTTTCACCTAACTTGTGCGGAATGAAACGTGCACAGATCTTTCGTAAGCCCAAATGATAAGTTAAAATTGGTGTTTTGGAGATATTCAACTCTGATTAGATGAATCTCATTTTCGGTTCATTTTTGATAGATTTGCGAACAATTTCGATGGAGTTTTCGGTGACTACTGATTTTGAGCGGCCCGTATGTTCATTGTCATTTATGTCCTCACAACCATCCCTGAAACGGGTAAACCACTCACGAACTCTGGCGCGAGATAGACAAGCATAGCCATACACTTTTTTCATCAATTCAAATGCCTCGGTAAACGTTTTAGCGATCGTAAAACAAAATTTGATATAAACTCTTTGCTCGAAACTTATATTTGTACCGATGACACAAAGATACTGACACTTCAGACGCAATAACTTCACTTCCACTCAACCGTATGTTACCAAGCTTTCGCTGGTAGTCAGGTAGGGATGCAACTTCCAACGCGCTAACTCATTAAAAACCATTTTTAAGACGCTAGTCTTGTTTATTTTGAACTTCAACTTGTATTTTCCAAGTGGTCAAGCGGAATACTAACTGACGCACAAAGGGATGTGAGGGTCAACTAAATAAATGAAGTAAACGTATTGACAGATCCCATGTGACTGATCATTTATGTGCTGTATTCACTTAATATTCTTTAGCAAATTCAGTAGGTACGAGTACAACTCCTGCATGAAATCAAGATACTTTAAAGTTGGTGGGTGAGTCGAACAGAAGAGAATGCATTACCCACAATAAGTTTAACTGAAATTAGATCTAAAACAGGTAAGAATTTCATCTCACCCCGAATTTATTCTTAATTAACTGCTTTTCAAAGCATATTCCCACTTTTTTGTTACTAAGCTAGCAGCGTAAGCGTTTTGAAAGTTATATTTGTCCCAAAGCCAGACAAGGACAGCTACGGCTTACCAAAAAGTTTCAGGCTATAAGCCTGCCATCATTTATGCTTAAGGGTCTGGAACGTATTGTGGAGAAGCACATTAAGTCGAGGGTTCTAGGTCGAAACCCTCTCAACTTTAGACAACATGCTTATTAAACGGGAAATCGTGCGAATCGGCTCTACACGAGTGCGTTAGCATAATCGAAAAAGGGCTGGAAACAAGAGGGTACACTCTTGGTGTGTTTGTGAACATTGAAGGAGCTTTCGGCAATGCTACCTTTGACTCAATGTGCTCTTCCATCAGAAGTCATGGAGTAGAAGAAATCATTGTCTGATAGATCCACTTTATACTATCCAAAAGACTGCTTACCAAGGATAGAGAAAGCGATGAAGGAGTCAGGGTTGAGGTGAAGAAGGGTTGCCCACAAGGCGGTGTACTCTCTCCCCTACTTTGGTGCTTCGTGGTGGAAGAAGCACGTCGAGCAGAAGGTCTCTCGAGCACTTAAAGTCTTCTGGCAGTGTAAGAGAACCTTTGGCAAGACATGGGGTTTAAGACCGGCTATAGTACACTGGCTGTACATCACGCTGATTAGACCCATTATTACATCTACGCCACCTTGAATGTGGCGTACTGGCTAATTGAGAAAAAACGGCGGGCAACAGTATTGGAATTTGTAGTGACATTCAAGCTGCACTGAAAGCCGTTACTAATCCACGCTGCTCTTAGATGTTAGTCGGTGAATGTAAGAAAAAACTGAACAGTGTTGCAAAACACAACAAAGTTAGTCTTATTTGGGTGCCTGGACATTGTGGTATTGCAGGGAACGAGTTAGCTAATAAACTGGCAAATGAAGGCTCTGCAAGTATGCCACTAGGCCCTGAACCCTTTATAGAATCAACGATGGATTGAGGACTTCATGAGGTCTACTCACAGAGGTCGTTGGTCTCAGTTGAACTCGTGCAGAGTTGCCAAGTGCTTTGTGAAAGAACCAAACAGGAAAACAGCGACCTTTCTCCTAAAACTCAGCAGAAAGGAGCTGAGAGTATTGGTGGATGTAATCAAAGGGCACAACGTCTGTGGTTAGTATATGGCTACCATGGGGATCGTAGACACCCCGATATGCCTACCCTGTTTTGAAGAAGACGACACTGCAGATCATTTTCTCTATAGCTGTCCTGCATTTTCCAGAATCAGACTTAGGATATTGGGTTGCGATACACTGAGTATAGACAAAGTTCATACTCTTCCTTCCGGAACTCTTAAAGTTCATCAATGAATCCAAGAGATTTGTGGAAGAGTGACCTCAAACTAATTTATCCGTTTTTACCATCCACCTTTTATCTTTCCTATCTCTATTCCTTCTACTGACATCTATCCGGGTGCAGTACAATGGTCTACTGACTGAGTGCTTGGACTTGTCCAGCCCCCCACAAATCTAATCTAATCTAATCTAGCAGCGTACAGGGAAGGAGCTGGGCAAAATCTACCTAAAGAACTAAGTCCGCCTGCATCTTCAAGTTGTAATAAGTAATACTGTAGCTAAGGAAGATTACGCGGTAAACAGCAGTTAGTCACGTCTGGTTTTTAGAGAAATATTATTTTAGTATATGATCAAGAGATGCGGAAGAAGAGAACTTCGACCAGCTACAAGTATAACTGAAATTACCTATAGCGGATAATCAAACTGTTATTTACATAGAATTGTGAATGCACCTAAAATTTGATATTAAAATGAAGGTCCTAAAATGAATGATCCTAGAAGGCAGGGAGACCGAAGGCAAGATGAAGAGAAGGCGAAGACAGCAAGCGCCACTCAGCATAACCATATTGGCTTCTGTTAACTACCTACCCTATCAACAGAACAAATCTATATAAAATGTTACTATTCGGTATGTGATTCGAAAATCGGAATAATCCAAGCCCGCTTCTGGAGGAGTGAGCTGTTTTTCAAATTGAGTGCAAATACTCATTGTCCGCTGCAGTTTTATTGAGAAGTCAGAACTTTCGTGCTCCAATCGCAGGTCAGTTCTGGGCCTAGTTTCAGCAACTCAATAGGCGGGTTGGTAGTAGTTCACACAAGAAAAAAAACATAAATAAATAACTCTGATGCTGCCGGCTGCCTTGAGTTAGGTTAGACTGAAACGGATAAGCAGATTAGCGCTAGTGGGGTAGGTCAAGAGCTGGAAACAATTAAACAAGATCACGTATGCGGAGAAGAAAGAAAGAGGCGTGGCGGTATGGTTTTGTGAAATGTTACAAAAAAAAAAAAAAAAAAAATAATCTGTGATTGAGTGCGCTTATTAACGGAAAATAATATTAGTAAAATTGAAGTTTATTTTTCATAATATTAAAAAAAATTTCGCAACATTAGATACGTCCTTTTAGGGCCTTTCAACTGTGCTTACAAATTTTAATTCAGCAAATGTACAAATTTTACTAAATATTTGGTTTTTTTTCTTACTTTATCCACAGCTTGCTTAGCCGTCAAGGGGTTAACTCTAAATGATAAATTCTAGTAGAGCCGTTTCGAGGGCCAACTCACCTGCTAGGGCAGCCAAAGTAGCGATATTTGCTTAATTGTGACTTAATTTCTACATATTGGCTAATATTTTTCACAAGGTCTTCAACTATATTTTAAGGGGTTAGGGGAGTCAGAATTTTCAAAAAAATCAGATTCTCTGTTTTTGCATTTTCTCAAAGTATGATATCTTAAAAATATTGTGTGAAAATTTGAAGTGAATCCGGCAAATACTTTTCGAGCTATTCCACAATTAACAAAGGGCGCTCGGGCGCTCCGGAGCACATAGCAAAACTTTAAATGCGTTTTACTGGAAACTATGTTTTTTGAACCGGTGATCACTGAAACTTAAAAGCAGCTTGCTATATTTCAATAAAATTTATACTGCTGTTCAAAAACATCAAAAACTCGTGCCTGATCGAAGGATTTTTTTCCAAAAATTTCGATTTTTTTCATACAATTAATTGTCGGTTTTTTTCTCGAAAACCTCAAAACTATTTCCTGAGTTTCCCATTTTGTTAATTTTGAAAAAACGCTTGAAGATTATCTGTCAGTAAAATTAATTTCTCTTACCCGATTGATTTTAGACCTGCAAGGACTTGTGATGATCACCGCAAGGGATTTCTGGATAAACGACCTCCACACAAACAGCGATAACTTTTACAATTATTAATTTTTGTTTTTGAAATTTCGCTAAAGTCAAGTTAAAGCCTGACACATTAATGTTGTGTTTGTATTTCTGTACAATAAAGCAATTGACCAGCAAGAAAAAATTATTGAAAACCATAATTTTTTCGGCCCCCTGACTACTCCTAAGGGGCATTTCTTTATAAAGGTGGTTAAATTTCAAGGGCCGATATTGAATGTGAGCCACACCTAAACGTCAAGGTCTTTTTTGCATTTCGTTTGACATTCTTCAAGCCCAGATTAACTAAATTTGAGCCATGGAAAGATACACAATCGAGCAACCCGCTAAAGTTATTCAGGCTTATTATCAAAACGAGCGTACAAATCAAAACGCAGATCGCGCACTTCGTGAAGAAAATCATCTTCAGTGATGAGGCACATTTTCACCTCAATGGATTCGTCAATAAGCAGAATTGCCGCACTTGGGCGAATGATAATCCAAGAGTGATTGCCGAAAAACCAATGCGCCCACAAAGAGTGACTGTTTGGTGCGGTTTATGGGCCGGCGGCATCATTGGGCCCTATTTTTTCCAAAATGAGGCCGGTCAGGCAGTTATTGTGAATAGTGTTCGCTATCGTGAGATGATAACGAACTTTTTATGGTCCGAATTGGAAGAAATGGATGTGGACGATATGTGGTTTCAACAGGACGGTGCCACTTGTCACACAGCTGACGAAATATTGGCTCTTTTGCGCGAAAAATTTGATGGCCGAATAATCTCACGTCGCGGCGATGTCAATTGGCCGCCAAGATCATGTGATTTGACACCGTTGGACTTCTTTCTTTGTGGTTATTTGAAAGAAAAGGTATACGCCGATATGCCAGCAACAATTCAAGAGCTAAAGAATGAGATAATTCGGCACATTAACTGCATAGAACCTCAATTATGCCTCAGCGTCATCGAAAATTTGGACAATCGGATGGAGGTGTGCCGCCGAAGCCGTGGCGGGCATTTGACCGAGATTTTGCTCCATCCGTAATTGAGCCATACCAATATTATCACAAAAAAGATAAATGATAATACTTTCCAAAAAAAATTATATTTTGTTCAAAACCAACACCGGCCCTTGAAACTTAACAACCCTTTATATATGAAAGGAAGTCCACGATATTTTCAAAGATTTCCTTATAAAGTGCATAAGCAGTTAAAACTACAAATTTGTATCTATAAAACAATTTTAATAATTTTATATACAGTTAAAAAGAAAAAAATCGCAACTATTTTCACTACTCCTTCAAATGAGAGTAGCAAAATAAAATGCGCATAATTTAGTCTTTCTTAGAATACTTACAAAATCAAATGAAAATAAAAATCAAAAACAAATTATCCGATTTGCTCGCTCTCTGGCTTGTGATTTTCGCAACTCAACCCATGCGAACCCAAAGGACATGCAGAATTTCCAAAGACAGCAGGTAACCAATACATACCAGCAGGGCCGGCAAACAAAGCCGGAATAAATATTCCAGTATACTTTTTATTGCTACTTTGTTTTGAAATTCATGCAGGCTTCTGCATTCTACGCTATGCAAATTTGAGATTTAACGAAGCTCGCCTCTTGGAAGGTCCAACTTATTGGAGCTTGGGGATTTTCCACAAGAAATACACAACACATATAAACATTTCTAAGTAAGTATGCGCATATATGCATACATAAATTTAACTTAGCTGTACGGAGGGACGTCGTATTAGGATAAACGAAGTTTGGGAAAATATTTAAGCTTAAGTAGGCGAGAAGGTCGTTTGCTGATATAGGAGGATGCCGCTGAGTTAAATTGGGTTGACAAATTGAAAAAGAAAGAATGCGAAGAAAGTTTGTTGAATACATAAATAAGGGATTTAAAAATCAATAGAAACAAAACAAGCACCAGCAAGTGCTTATGCAGTATTAATATGACACGACAGGCTGATGCGTTTGTTGTTATGGATTTTCCGTAGTTTGCTGATGTGCGGGTGTGTGTGTGTGTTCTTTTCAAATATTTTTCAAATATTTATGCATAAGCAGGCACATGTGTTCAACCCGTTTTGTATTTGGGACAACTAAAAAGCAAGAGGTTGTATGTTTTTTTTGGCGAATAGAAAGGCGAAGGTTAGTTTTCTGTGCTGAAAGCAAAGTCGCCTAAGGGCCAAACTTTTCTCTAAGGCTTCGCTTAAAGCGACTTTTTTTAGTTTATGTTTTAAAATTTTATATGCCTTGGAAAGGGTGAATTTTATTTGTATAGCGGATTTTTATGTATGTAGAAAGTAGGTTCCAAAAGCAACTTTTCAAATTTTTTAGCTTTTTTTTATTTTTTTTAGTTGAAGTTAAGTTCAAATTTACTCGAAATTTTAAGTTTTTGCACATGTCCTGAAGATATATTGGCGTGATTGGCGATTTTCTACCATCGAAATAATTTATAAAAAAATCAATATTTTTTGGTCACAAACAGCACTGTTATCTTGCCCAAAAAAAATAAAACTAAATAATAAAAAAAAAATTAAATTAAAAAAAAAAAAATTAAAAAAAAAAATTTATAAAAAAAAATTATAAAAAAAATTTATAAAAAAAGTAATAATAATAAAATTAGACTCACCGTACTTAATCCCTTGCTACTTTTTCTTCTTTCAAAACATAAAATACTTATGAAAAGTCGGAGATTTGCCAGAATTGGGAAAATAAAATCCGGAAGAGCTCAGGCCATACCAGAGAAATTTTAGATCATAAGTGCTTGCAGAATTGAAAAAAAAACACTTTAACACAAATGTACTATATTACATCTGAAGGGGCCTACTTTGAAGGAGGAAAAAATATATTGAAAAATAAATTTACGAGTATATTTTTCGAGAAAAATAAAATGTCATCCAAATTTTTTAACATACCTCGCTCCTGTAAATGTCCATCTACATAGGATTTTCTCAAACAACAAGTATTTAACGACTAAATAAATGGTCGAACCAAGGTTTCAATCTAATAAAATAATTTTATTCTAAAGCAAAATTGCATAACAACTTCTTTGCTTAGAGTAATAACACAAATTCTCAGCTGCCTTACAAATTAGATAGATAGTTAGCTTTTCGACGAGTTTTGCGCTTCCACGTGATGGTTTTTTGTGCCCTCTACTCATCATAGTACCTCAACCAATTCCAGTTCCTTTATTGACATAGTAAATTTTGGGTGGACACGCCAGGTTCTTCTAAACACCCAATCAAACTCAGTGTCATTACATATTTTCTGACTTAATTCCACCTCTCCCCTCTTCGGCGTTCTTCTAAATCCCAGTAGCTTCTTTTTCCTCGCCCTCGTCGTTCATACGTGTATTTGTCCCTCCCTCTGCCAGTCCTTCCTTTTGTATTTCTTTTCTGACTTCTTACTTCTTCCCCTTCTGTTTCTTCTTTTTAAAATTTCTTTCCCAATTTTTTCCTTCTCCATTTACTTTTCTTCCTTCCCACTTTTTATTTATCTTCTTTTTTCCGCTCTTTTTGTATTTTTCTTCATTTAATATGCTTTTTCGCTTTTTTTCAATTTTTCGTATATTTGGTTTTCCTGTTTCATTTTCTTCCTTTTTCCCTTATTTGTCTTGACCTTTTACCATTATTATTATTATTTCTGTTTCTTTGTTTGCTTGTTTTTCTATCTTCTTTCTTTTCATTTGTTTATTAGTTTTCTTTTTCCTGTTTCGTTTTCTTTACATACTTTTCTTTTCCTCCCGGTTCTTGGTTCCTTTATATTTTATTCTACTTTTTTTAGTGTTTTCATTTGTCTTTGTAATTTTTTATTAAAAACAATTTGCGTTGTTATTTTTTCCCTTTTCTTTTTATCTTTACTTTGTAGTTTTACTTATATCCATATTTGACATTTACTCCTCAAACATTTTCTTTCCCAATACTTTTTTTTTGTGTTTTTGTTTTTTGACGAGACAACTAGCAATTACAGCTCCCAGACAACATTAAGTCCATTCTACTGCATTCGGGTTCCCTTTTAATTTTCTTTAAATCTACCCGTCCCCCGAAGAAATCTGAGAAGATCTTGTGGTGCCAAGTTGGTTGTTTCTTAACATATTAGTACCAAAGACCGCAAACTTGATTCGAGCGAAGGCTGGTCAGATACCCAGAAAGTGGTCCACCGTCTCTTCCTCCCCTCTACATGTTGGGCAGAGTGCACTGTCTGAGATGCCCACCTTTTCCATGTGCTTTGCCCATAGAAAGTGGCCCGTCATCAGTCCAACCAGCTACCTACAGTCTCCTCTGCTTAGTGACAGGAGGAACTGCGACAAACGGTCGGACATGACAGGTAACATCAGTTTTGTTCATCTGCAGCCTCTCTGAGCCTCCCAGGCTCGCTTGTGGGTTGAAGTAACCCGTTTGCTCAACATGGCTTTTATGGCTACAAAAGGGAGTGACAGAACAGTCACCGGTCCAAAGAAATTGGCCAATCTTTGTCACTAGCCTTTTCCCTTTTCCATTCCTCTTTTTATTTTTCTTATTCTTCATTCTTTGTTATTCAATTTCTCTTCGTATTTTTATTTTTCTTATCTTTTATTCTTTATTATTAAACTTCTCTTCGTGTTTTTATTTTTATTCTTCATTATTAAATCTCTTTGTCTTCCTCTTTCTCTTCATCTTTCATTTATTTTTTTCAGTTTCCTTTCTCTTTTTTTTACTTTTGACTTGTCCTTGTGCTAGTTTTTATGGTTCCTTTTGACATTCTTCTCACTACTCGATTTCTCCTCTCTTGTTTATTCCCTTACTGTTCTCTTTCGTTTATCTTTTTCTTAAAGGGTGGTTAAGTTTAAAGGGCTGGTATTATTTTTGAATAAAATACAACTCTTTTAGTAACTATTGTCATTTCTCTTTACCATGATAATAATGGTATGGCTCAATTATGTTTGGATCAAAATATCGGCCTCGCGGCCTCGGTGGCACACCTCCAAAGACCACCAAATGCAAATAGTTCCCTATCTAAAGGGTGGTTAAGTTTGAAGGGCCGGTGTTGATTTTAAATAAACTACATTGTTTTCAGAAATTGTTGTAATTTCTCTTTATTGTGGTAATATTGGTGTGGCTGAATTCTGCATGAAATAAAATATGGGCCAAATGGCCACCGCGGCCTCGGCGGCACACCTCCATCCGATGGTGCAAATTTTCTATGACGCTGAGGCATAATTGAGGTTCTATGCCGTTAATGTGCCGAATCATCTCATCCTTTAGCTCTTGAATTGTTGCTGACTTATCGACGTACACCTTTTCTTTCCAATAACCCCAAAAAGAAGTTCAACGGTGTCGTTCACGTTTAGGTGTGGTTCACATTCAACATCGGCCCTTGAAATTTAGCCACCCTTTACTTCTTTGCCTTTATTTTTTTTATACATTTCTTTGGTATTTTAATTTAATTTTTTTACAATAATTTGCAGTATTTTGTTTTTGCATTTTTTGTTAGTATTTTAATATTTTTCTGCTTCTTGTATTTTGTTATATTTGCCGTTTTGGTTCAATAATTATTACTTTTTCTTACCTTTTCCATTCTCCTCTTTTTTTTCTTCTTAAATTTTCTTTCCATTCTGCTTTTGTTTATATTTTTCTTATCTGGTTTTTTTATTTTTTTGGATTTTGTTATTTTTGTTTATTATTTCTTTCCTTCTCATTTGTTTTGTTACTCCTTCTTTTTTCTTTCTCTGTTTATTTCCTTTCTTATACTTTTCTGGTTTTTTTATTTGCCTGTCTTGCTTCGTCCTTTTCATTTTCATTTTAATTTTAATTTTATTTTTCTTTTACTTGTTTCTTTTTTTTTTTATTCTTCCTTTTTTTCCTTTTCACATACTTAAATTCATTAATTTTGCTTTGGTTTTCTGTTTCTTTTTCGCTTAATGTCGCCTTTTATTTCATAAGAATTTTTTTCTTTTTCTTCACCTTTTTTTCTTTATTTATTTTTTATTCCCTTTTTCTCTTTCCCTTTTTATTCTCATTTTTCATATCTTCTTTCCATATCCTCTTCCTCTCTGATTTCCTTTTCCTGTTACGCTTATCTTTTCACCTTTTTGCCGCACTGAGTTTTGTTTTGTATTCCTTTCTTTTCCTTTCTTATCTTTATCATCTTCTATCTCAGTCTTATTCTTGACACTTAGCACTTCCCTTTGCCCCTTTGCTGCTTTGCCCTTATTCCTTAAATTTTTCTTTATCTTTTCTCTTTTTCGGTTTTATTTTCAATTTGTTAATCTTTCACTTTTAGCTTTTCTGCCTTTCAATTTGGTTGCCTGGCCTCTCCATTTATTTCTTTCCCTTGCCTTAATCCTTATTATCCCCTTCTTCTTCCTCTCCTCTTCATTGCAGTTTTCACTCTCGCTTTTATCTTTATCCTCAGTCCCATCCAGTTCGTTATTGCTTTGCATTTTGCCGTTCTTCTCATCACAACCATTCATCTCTTTCATTTTCGTCCCATTTTCATTGCTGTCCCTCCTTGCTGGTTGCATGGAGCTTTTACATTTTCACTAAAATATTTTCATTTCTCGCATTTTACTTGATTCTTTATTTTTGTTCTTCAACACGCGTATCACATCAATTACTTTTTTCCTTCTTTTGCCGCTTTAAATGCACTCTCAACAGCTATAAAGAAGCAGCACAAAAAAGCCCTGACATGTAATTTATTGTTATCATATATTTGGCTGTAGGAACAACAGCCAAAAATAATTACCAACAACAATGGCCATAACATTTGCATTCGATTTTGCTAGTGAAACGGTCTGTCTGTGAAATGTTCATGGAAAAACTACGCTCATAAAAGAACGCGCGAAAGAAAACGAAATCGAAATTAAGGCGTTGCAGCATTTCAGGCGCAAATGTCTAGATTGCTCACAATAACGCCTCTAAATGGCTACTACGTTGAAACCCGATTGTTGTTTTGTAAGCACTGCTCAATTCAACCGTCTGGCCGGCCACTAAATGAGTCCTTGAAAGCTCTAATGAGCCAGAGTGCTGCGAAAAAATGTGTGTGTCTGACGCTGGTGGTGTACACAAATGTAGTGAAATGAATGATGTAAAGAAAAAAAAACAAAACAAATCTAAAAGTGACTGATAATGAAGCTATTCGCCAGTTTGCTGAATCTGTAGGTATAAAATGAATTTTTCGACATAAAGAGCCTTTTCCAGGAGAGTTCAAGCTCAAAGCAGGTTTCAATTGATCTGGGATTTATAAAAGGCAATAGTAACTTTAAATAGATCTCTTCTGCAAATACTCAGCGGCGTACTCCGCTTTAAGGCTCAAAGCGAACTCACAATGGAGGACTTTCACACATGGGCATTCAACCATCTTAGACTCCTACTCGGATATACCCAGTGACTATGATTATCACCCTCCCACTTTGCTTCAAAAGGAATTTCGTAATGAAAATCCCTTCTAGACTGGAATGGCTTGAAGAAGATCCAACACCCAACACACCCATTAAGATCTACACGGACGGATCTAAAATGAACACCGAGATCAGGGTTATTTTGCGAAAAGCTTTCTACTAGTGAATCCTTAAAACTACCGGATCACTGTAGTGTTTTTCAAGCGGAAATAAACGCTATTCATGAAGCCTTACGAGTAAAAAGGCTAAAGATAAACAGAATATCATCAACGGATATCTGTATTCTATCAGACAGCCAAGCTGCCCTACGAGCCCTGGATGCATTCCAAACAACATCAAGGAGTGTCTTACCTTGTCGCCGATCTCTAAATGAGATGCCCAAGCAATATCTTATAATCTTATGCTGGGTTCCAGGCCACCGAGATATACCAGGGAACTGTAGGGCAGACCAACTTGCAAGAGAAGGTACCTGTATGCCAGACACAAGTAATTTTATGGAGATACCTCTCGCAACTTGTAAGCTTCTCATTAAGGACGCACCAATCAGTCTGTCCAAGAGTATTATAAAACTGAGTAGACTTCAAATCAGGGCCTTAGAGGGGCCCTCACAGGACATTGTCTCATAGGAAATCATGCAAGGAGATTAACCAACTTTAAATAGATCAGATTAATGTAGAGAAAAGTGTAGTCTATATGAGACTCGGGGGGAGAAAAAAATAAAAACTAAATATTAAAGAATTTAGAGAAATCGAACTCAACCTGAACTACCTGAAAATACCAAAATAAATATAAATTAAAAGGGTTATGTTTTTATCGCCTCCAAATATCTACATAGTATTCGCACTTCAATTTTGTGAGTTTAAGATCAGTTTGAAAATATAACAAAAAATTAAATCATTGCTTTTATTCATTTGTCGATATTTTGACACCAATTCCAAGTCTTGGTAAGGAACTCCTGGACTTGCTTGACCGACTAATGCCTTATAAAAAACTGATTTCGCAGAAGCAATGTGAAGGTAGAAACTCGTTACTCTAATAAAAGGAGATGTAAGCAAAAGTTGCTTAAGTTTAAAAAATAATTTGGCCGAGGTAAGTTTATGTTCCTAGTCAAAGAAGTTGTAAAAATTTCTTCAGAAAAAAAAGAACCAAATGTGGGCGAATCCCACCACTTGCTTAGCCTTCCCAAACTCATTTGCCTAACTAAGCAAATTTATATATTAGAGCATTTAAATAGCACACAGAGAGTGAATTAGGATAACTGCATTCATTTCAAGCGCACAACAAAAACAGTCAATTCACACATACATACATACATGCGAACATTTACAATGAATTAGGAGGCGACAGTGGACAATTTTACGAATATTTAGTAAAATGTGCCAGTGAGCAAATAAATTTCATTGTATACGCCTTCGTTTCATTCTTTTGCCATTGTAGTTGTGTGTGCATGTGCCCCATTTTGTGTCTTCCCATACATACATGCGCACATAAAATTGCGTAAATGAACGAAATGGCTACTTGTGGAAAATTCCACTTTTTTAGATTGTAGTAATTTTTCTTAATCCCTGTCACTACTATCTTGTGAAAGTAAAAGTAATTTCTTGTAGTGGCCATTTTTTGTGCGCAATAGCTGCTCGTAGAAATGTTTGAATGTATTAGGGCGAGTCACCTAAAAATTTTGCGGCTTACCCACCTGAGTTATAAAATTTATTACTTTCTCAGATTTCCGCAAAAACATTTCGGAAAAATATTGTGATTTATGTGAGCCGTTTTGAAAATTAGTACAAAAATTTTGTTTCTCATTATAAATATTTCTAAATATTATAAAATAATAATAAGTGTAAATAATTAAAAATTTTTAATTTTTTTACATTCTAAAATTATTAAAAAATTCTAAAAAATTAAATTCAAACCAATTCACTTAAAATATTTAAAATTTTTTTAAATTTATCCTATAAAATTTAAAATTTTTTTTATTATAAATATTTTTAATATTTTAAACATTTTTAAATTTTTTTTTGTTTTTTCAAAACGATCACCTGACATCAAAATTTTTAAAAATTTTATCAACAGATGTGATGTAATGAGATTTTTGGATAACTATCAATCTAAATATTTTTTGGAAATATTTTGGTGGAAGTCTTAGTCTGCATTTTTAATCTGCAGATTTGTTTACACAGTAGACGGAATTAGCTTAGTTACTTAGAAGTCCAAAACGGGGGGACAAAAATTATGTGTTAAAAAACTTTTTCTTTTTGTGGTTTTGAAAGGTGGTTTGAAAAAAAAAATACGACAACAATTATTGAACAAAGGAACTGGTTTTCAAGAAGTGACAAAATGAGCTGGGACTCAGAGTGAAGTTCAATGTGCTTGCTAGGCCATAAGGGACCAAAAAAAATGTTTGAAGGAGGATAGACGAAATAACTTTCGGTCGATAAACCTTAGGCCGCATCTACTCAATATTTTGGATAAGCTGCTTAATACATTATATTGACATATCAGAATTTATGTAGATTTTAAAGAGCTACGGAAGTATGGAGGAGACATGGAGGAAGTCTACTTCAAAAAAAAGCTGATAAAAGTGAAACGATTCTGATAATCAACCAAGCCAAACGCAGGTATTTGCCTGCATATAATCGAACAGAGCTTCAGCATATGCGAATTAGAAAATATGGGTTTAATGTAGGGAGTCTTCTACTTCTTCTTAATTGGCGCGATAGCCGCTTACGCGATTTTGGCCGAGTTTAACAAAGCGCGCCAGTCGTTTCTTTCTCGTGCTAACCGGCGCCAATTGGACACACCAAGTGAAGCCAAGTCCTTCTCCACCTGATCTTCTCTGCTACCACCAGCTGGTACCGCATCAAATACTTTCAGAGGACATGACCTAGCCAACGTAGCTGCTCTGGAGTCTGGATCTTTATTCGCTGCTCTATGTCTATGTCGTCGTAAAGCTCATACAGCTCATCGTTCCATCGTCTGCGATATTCGCCGTTGGCAACGTGCAAAGGTCCAAAAATCTTACGCAGAATCTTTCTCTCGAACACTCCAAGCGTTGCTTCATCGGATGTTATCATCGTCCAAGCTTCTGCGCCATACGTTAGGACGGGCATGATGAGAGCCTTGTAGAATGTTAGTTTTGTTCGTCGAGAGAGGACTTTACTGCTCAGTTGCCTACTTAGTCCAAAGTTCTTGGCGATTCTACGTTGGATTTCAAGGCTGACATTGTTATCGGTTTTAATGGTGGTTCCTAAATAAACGAAGTATTTTAAAACCGCGAAATTATAACTGTCTACAGTGACGTGAGTGCCGATACGCGAGTGCGCCGACTGTTTGTTTGAAAACAGGAGGTACTTTGTTTTGCCATCGCTCACCACCAAACCCATCCGCTTTAGCTCTTTATCCAGTTTGGAGATGGCAGAACTAACAGCGCGGTTGTTAAAACCGATCATATCGTTATCATCGGCATACGCCAACAATTGTACGCTCTTATAAAATATTGTACCTGAGCGATTAAGTTCTGCGGCTCGTACGATGCTCTCCAACATCAGGTTAAAGAAGTCACACGACAGCGAGTCACCCTGTTTGAAACCTCGTTTGGTAACAAACGGCTCGGAAAGGTCCTTCCCAATTCGGACGGCGCTGCTGGTGTTGATTAACGTCATCTTGCATAGCCGTATTAATTTTACGGGGATACCAAATTCAGACATCGCGGCATACAAGTAAGGATGGTTCCATATGTAGAAGTCAACGCAAGGTGGGAAAGTTACTGATCGCCATTCACTTGGGAGTGGCCAGGACGATTCTTCTGCATATGGTTGAAGCAGCTCACAACCTCCGGTATAGCCCATGTATCCTCTGGCTAGCTTCCGAACACCCGTTCGGGAGTGAGCTAACGTGAGAAGGCGGAGCATTCCAGGATAGCTGGTTGTGCGCTGGGTTTGGGACCCGAAACGTAAAAATCCCACCCAATGAAAAGATTAAAAAAGCCTCGGATGAGACCTCCCTAATGTAGGGAGTATTTGGTATTAAAATCAGCGTTCTGTGGTATCAAAAGGCGGCCAATTTTTTTGTTTGTAGCTTTTTTACTTTGCGGTTCAAAGAAATGTAGGCTTATTACTACCAGAAATCTAAATACTCGCAGATGAGGCTAAAGCGCGGTTTTCTTTACGCAAAATCTAGCATTTTTGATGTCTTTGATACCACTTATGCTTTTATGAAAATATTCCAGGATATTAAAGGACACATAGTTTAACAATTAAATATAATTTCAAGTAAAATCAATTGTGGATTTCCTCGATATTCTTCCTTCATTTGATGTTCATATATTCAAATGCCTTTGTAGCGGAATGGGTGGAGGCATGACTACCACTGGCGTCATTTTTGAAGAATATCGCGCCGATGACCCTGTTGAAGTTGGATATAATTTCACGCTAGCGCTCACCATTCACAGATACGTTACGATTCGCAGCATCTTTGAAGAAGTACGGTCCAATGATACCTCCAGCCCATAAACCGCACCAAACTGTGACCTTTTCTGTATACATTGGTAGCTCTTGCAATTCTTCTGGCTGATCTGCACTACGAAATCAACAATTCTGCTTATTTACGTACTCATTGATCCAAACAATTTTTCGATAAAAAAAGTGCGCGATAAACTTTCTTAACAGAACACGCATTTTTATATTAAAATTCAATGATTTGCAAGCGTTGGTTAAATTATAGACCAAACTGAAAAAGTTTTGTCAGTGAAACAAAACACGAAACGTGCGTCAGCTGTTTAAACCAACTGTTTGAAAATATAATAGCTAAAAAATACCCTTTAGGAGTGGCTCAATTTGAGTGGATAGTTTTTATTTTTTGTTTTTAATGCTTGTTTAATGCTTTCACTTGTTAACTTTTGTGTTTTTAATGATTTTGTTTTGGTTTTTTTTTGTTGTTTTGGAAAGTATCTCTATTGCTAATTTCGTATTATCCCCCAAATCTTCCTCTGTTAATTGCCAATGTGTGGAAAAAAATAAGAAAAAATCTATATCTGAAATAATTTTTGTCAAAGATCCGCATTACCCTTGAATCATCCTATAATTTTATGAATTTAGATATAATAATGTTTTCTTAGTGAAGATTTGGAGTCCCATTAATTCAAGTTAATTCGTGGTGATGAAAAATTGAAAACGCAGATTGACTACAATTCAACTCTAGTATTGCACAAATATCAAAATTCTCATGGCCGATAGAAAAATTTAACTTCAGCGCATTCTGTAGTGCACTGCGGTAAATAATAAAACGCTTAATGGCAAGTTCTGAGAATTTATTTGTTTCTTGTTTTATTTAATTTTTTTTTTTCTACGAAAATATAATTCATCCCCCTGCAAAACCACAAAAATCCCACTTTCGAATTTTGTGCAAATAAAAAACGAACTCTAAAAAAATTTATCTCAATATTATAAGCTTTTTAATTCGAATTTCTAGGAAAATTCTCAGCACACAGCCCATTGAATTTTGGTCTATCAAAGTATAAGTTTGAGGTACTTAGAAAATACCTTTGGTTTTTTACATTTTTTTTCCTGGCAGTTTTGTGAATTTTCTCACCAGATTTGATTCTAATTTTTATAATCCACAATATAATTAATTAAATAAAAAGTTAACCTACTAAATTCCGCGCAGGGTAGCACACTGAGCGATATATTATTTTACATACAACTATACAAATATATTCTCCATAAATATTTGCTTTGCGTAAAAACTCTAATTTCAGCTAACTTCCACCAGTTAACGCCTAACGCCCCATCTAAATAAGGGCAGTTCATGCCGCACCACATAAGTGTACTTGGTTTTCTAGACAAATGTAGATGTAACTAAGTATGTTTCTCTCTCCACTCAAGCTAATCACACAAACAAAGCATCACAGAACCTCCATACCTCGATATCCACCTATTTGACTGTTCATCAGTCACACTTTAATGCTCAGTGGCTCTGGTTGATTTTTTTTTTTTTTTGCTTTTTGGCGCGTCTGCCTAGCCACTCTTCGTACTTTTCGTCTTCTTGCAATTTATTATTGCTTGATTATTTATATTATACACACACACACACACTCACTCATCACTTCATATATAATTTTTTTGTGGGAAGTTTTTGCTTTGTCAGCGTTGACCTGATGACACAATTCACAGAGGCCATTTAGTAGGGAATTTTTCATTAGGTGACGTGGATGCTCACAATGACATTAAGCTCGGTGCGTTGGAGTAAGTTGGTAATAAATAGTTTTCTTTCGTTTCTTGTCACCATATTCAATGTGGTTGGCCTTGTGGGGAAAACTTGGATTAGTGAAATAAATTTCTGGTTCGGAATAGGAGAGAATTTGGCAATGGCGAACCATTATGGCTTTTATATTTTTAGAAGTGATATTTTTAATAATTTGGTAATAGGTTGGGTTAGGTTGAGCTAGTTTCCTCTCTCAATGATAGTATTGAGGGGGCCCATTTAGTACTGAAGGCCCATTGTGATACTAATAATTTGGACTCAAGTTTGCTATATAAGTTCCACTAGGGTAAAACTACTTCGTCTCTCTGATTAACGATAAAATACTGTGGATGGCTGCCGATTCTATGTCTGTTAGTCAGCTAAAGAAGTACATAAGAATTACAGTTTAGATTAGATTTTATATGTGGTTTATACTTCGACGTCATGACCTTTTGTGCATTCTACTCATCACAGTACCTCATCCAGACCCAGTTCATTTATTATACTCAGGATAGGGCTGGGTTGAATTGATCGTACGTGCCTTTCTTCTGGCTGCAATTGACCGAGATGACCCAAGCTTCCCGCGCTATAATATAAAGATTTAGATAGCGATATTTAACCACATACCTAATTCTGTGTTAAATGGTGAAAAATCGCAAGATATCTGTGGTCATTTGATCTCGTTGTTTCGAGAGATAATGCACTTTATGAAACTCATTCGGAATAGGTCCATTGCTTCATGCGCTGTGTGGGAAGTGGCAACGTCCAAGTCTATGCTATCTACTTCAGGTCATAAAAAGCTTGTTTGCATGGCACGATAAAGTTCGTCGCTCACCGTAACAGCGCTGCCGGCTTAACTGTCGAAGAAGTTCAGCCCGATGAATCCGCCAGCTCAGGAACCACACCAGCCAGTGACTCATTGTGAGTGCATAGTCTGACTTGTTGTTTTTCAATGTCTCCAATGTGGCAGTTTTCTTGTTAACGTTTGAGTTGATAATGTTTTTTTCTTTGTTTTTGAAAATCCCTTAAAAGAGATCGACTATTTTCTTAATTGGCATATTTTTGATGATCGGAGTTACCAATTGACAAATTGTTTGGAGGAATATAAAAAAGGGCTCAATACCACAAATAATTGATGTCAAAGAGCTGTATGAGCCTTGTATTCTATTATACTTTTAATATTTGCAACATTACAATTTTTCCTTAATGGCAAGTTAATCCTGTCTAGTTATCGCACAAGCGAGCTCCGTGCTCCATCTACTGTTGGTTTGCGCGATGTAGGTCGAGCTGATCCTAAGCTTATTTGAGGATAGAGGGATGCCGTCGAATAAAAAGTAGAGTGATTAAAGAGAGACATCGTGTGATGGCGATAACCCTCGATTATTTAAAATTTTCTAAGATTCTATTGATTATACTCAAATATGTTTATAGATTTCTGAGGCTTCGTTTAAGAAAATAATTCCAAGCTATCGAAGAAGTCATGCCGTGAATCACAATGGACTTTTCTTTCAAACTTTCCATGTAAAATCCCGCACTGGCTGGTAATCAAAATAGCAACAAAGCAAACTAGTAATAGTTTTGAAGCTTACTAAAAGCGCACCAGTTCGGTAATAGGGGATTTCCCAACCCGGATACTAAAACTAAGCTTTCCATTACCTTACCAATGCCACTAAATGTATTCATTTCCACTTCCTTCCTACTCCAAATGCCACTTGGCAATTTATTTTTGATTTGATTTCATTTGATTACAAAGCTTCGACTCATTCGGTAAATTTCCATTGCCTGCCTAGAGGCGATCACCTTGCAAAACTATAATATTTTCTTCCGTTACTTTGAGGTAAAGCAGAAGTGCGGGAGAGTAGAGCTGGAATGTGTTATTTCTTTCTCGTGGTAACAGCGGAAAAGTACGCCTGGCTAGGATGGTGGCCTTCTGCATACACTCTTTCTACATCCACATCAGCCATCTGCATTCATTTCTGTATACAAGTAAATTTCTATACACATCTACCCTCTGCGCTTTTGCCGGAGAGGCTTCGTCTACCACTCAAATATTGTCTAATGTGCGCTTGTTAGAGTGGCTAGTAATTTGCAATAATATTATGTGGTTGTTTTTTTTGTTCTGATTTCCAACGCATTCCACTCAATTTACGTGTCAATGCCACTGTGTATACCGTCAGCGTCAAAGAAAAGTGCTCCCCGCATATTGGTAAGAGTTGTTTTGTACAATATTTATTTTATAATTTTTTTACAAAAATGTAGTTCATGCTTAAACAACAACCGTACAAGAAAAATCTTCGAATTTTATATACAATTTGTAAAAATTCGCCAAACTTTCGTCAAAATTTCATACTTTTGACTCGGAATTTTTAGAAAAATTTCAGGTATGCAGTTTTATAGATCATTAAATTTTGGTATAATACTCGTAAAGTACAATTTTCAAGTAGATCAAAAATCACACTGATTTTAGAGATTGTTTTTCTGACGCGATCTGGTGCATTTTCTACATTTAACGCCTACTCCAGTTGCTTTTTTACATGGAAGAAAACACCCAACACCGAACAGCAGAAAAAATTCTAAAAAATCAACGCGATTTTTTAACCACTTGAAACTTTCACTTTGTTATACCAAAATTTAATGATCTATAAAACTGCATACCAGAAACTTTTCTGAAAATTTTTCTGAAATATTAAAAAGTTTAAAATTTTGAAGAAAATGTTCCGAATTTGTACAAATTTTATGCAAAGTTTAAAACATTGCTTTATACCGTTCTTGCTGTAGCATGGACTATATTTTTATAAAAAACAATAACTGAAATTGCAAAATAAATACATAAATAAATAGTCAAGACTTATCAATATGTGGCGCAACTTTATTTTGACGCTGACTGTTTGTTAGTTTGTATGGATATCGTTAAAGCAGCGGGAATTGATGATGATTGAGCGTATTTATTATGTTCATAAAAAATTGTTATTTCACACATACATACACACATACAACTATCCTTCACGCATAACGCGCTTCTTCTCACAACATTTCCACTTTGATACCATCCACCTTCACGGCAGTGTGGTGTCCTTTCGCCTTGGCGCCTTCACTTCGCTTTGCTTGCGAGTGGCTACTGCTATCGGCTGTTTCCATAAGCCTAGATACTTTGATAGCAAATATATATGTGTACACTATTTTTGGTATTAAGCTTCCTTGCTTTCTTTATATTTATATGTACAGCTGCATCTTCTTCTCCATTACCTCCTCTTATTCCCTTACTTCGACTCGTCGTGGACAGCTAAAGTGTCAACCATAAATAATCTAATCTTGGCGATTCCACTTGATGCTAATGTGTAGTGATATTTTCAGCCGCAAAAAAATGTAATAGTTATATAGCAAATATATATATTTGTATATCAAGCGAAGCAGCATCTTAGGCGCTTAATATGCGCGATAATGTTACACAGCAAAATGAGAATTTATGGTTGTGCTTGGTGACAAACGGAGAGACGGAGATCTTATAAAAGAAAAAAAAACGAGAATATTAATGGAAGAAGCGTATAAAAATCAGCAATTGGTAGAAAAAATTGAGTGTAGAGCACAAATATATTAAGTAATTGAGTTTATGCCCACTTGTAGGGTCTGCGTTTTCTTTCCCACAGACTAGACAGCACTGCTGCGCGTGGATGCCCGAATATTTGTCAATTTTTTTATTATCGCTAGAATAAATAAGCGCGGCACACATACATAAATGGGGGATATGAGGCTGCCGCCTTATTTTAAGATATTCATAGGCCTCAAACATTTTCTGTTTCACTTTCTTCACATTAAGTCGAGCAATAGTTTCACGTTTTTATTTATTTATTACGAGATTATTCTAAGAAATACAAGTCGCATTATTTACTTGGGTGTTCGATGTGAACTTATTCTTAAACTAGCCAGATCTTTTGATGAATCAGACTTTCAAAGAGACTATTCATAAACTGTGTCATCTATAACCCATAAACTATAAAATGCCTTGCAGAAGTTTATATACCTACAGTTCCAATTAAACTCATCATACGGGGCGCAAATGAATGGCATCTAGGCATCAAGAAGTGGCAACCGAGAAGCCTGCCTCCCTATCATCTCGAAAGCTTTTAAAGAAATGTTTGTAGGTGCCTTCCAGCTGAAGTCTGTATGTTCATTATTCGAGTACACTTTGAAGAAGTGGTCCCCGTAATATTTTTCCGTTTATCATCTCTACGAATCCGAAAATAATTATTCTATGGACCTCCTGGTTGACAGATTTATGGTCAATAATCTAATATTCTTTTAAAAACTCACACCTGAGAGAGCTCTGTCTACCGAAATCTTTCCATGTATCCCCCAGCTTGCGGCTATGTGATCAAGAGTCCAATCTTAATACAATTTTACAATCTTTATCTCTCGTGAAATCTTTTCCTCCTGAAAGACCTTAACCCTCCGGAGTCTTTCCCTTCTAAAGTCCTTTCTCTTTATCATCTATGCAGTCTTTACAGCAATCTTTCCGTGGACCTGCCAGCTGGCGGCTATATGATCAAGAGTCCAGTCCACTTTGAAGAAATGGTCCACGTGAAATCTCTCTCCTGAAAGACCTTTAACCTTCGCAATCTTTCCTTCCTGAAAAACCTCGCTCTATATTAGCTGTGCAGTCTCTACAGAAATCGTTCTGCATGTAAATGGGCATTGCGACTATATGATCAATAGTATAGTATCCCTTGATGAAGGGAAATCTTTGTATGAACTTCCCAACTGGCGATGTTACGTCCAGTACTACTGCAACATTTGACGAAGTGCACGCTGAAAAGTCTATCTACATATCATCCCTAAAGCTCTAACAAAAATCATTCTATGGGTCTCCCAGCTGGTGGTGACAGAACCAGTAATTCAGTATCTCTGAAAACAGTGCTCTTTGTGAGACTTCTTCCTTTATCATCCTTTTAACTCCTACTAAAATGATTCTGCAGATCTTCCAACCTGCGGTTATAGGAGTATTACCTGCAGAACGGGAATCATCATAACGGGCTCCCGAGCTGGCAGTTGTGTCTTCACTGCCTTCTTGTAGTCACGTGGGAAGCCATGTATTTGGTTTTTAGATCCTTACTTTCTTCTTGAGTCGAGTATTTTTTACATTGAACGAGCTTCTGAGCTGAACGAGTGGTCTGAGTACCTCAACTCAAACTGGTGGTTGCCCTCTCATTCTTCTAAACTTCTGAAAATACTAAGCGCAGACGAACTTGTGTGCTTGAGTTCAATTTATTCAAAACCTGCCTGAAGTAAACCTCCTATCGTCAAAGTGCCGATCGCCCCGGTGCTACCGTTAAGTATCTCATGGGGAGCCGGCGTGAAAAATAGACTAAACGTCCGTTACTAGCCTGATGCAACACGTCGAAAGTAGCACCGGCTTGTTACCACCCACCGTTTAAGCCATTAGATGAGAGAGCTGCCTCTGATGTAACAATACTTCCCAACCCGCCATATCCCTGTCCATATAATAGAAAGGTGAGTTTCAGAGTCTGCTATCGTCAGTTTGTCTGCACTTTCGTGTTTGTTGGCTTAAACGCTTTCCTCGCACTCGCATCTTCGCTTTGCCTGCTCGCTGAGTCGGAGTTGCTGCATCAAATCCTTCCTGAAAACCTTTCTCTGTGCTTCCATATTTCCAGATACACCACTTTTTGCGGCTTCCTAGAACAGATTGACACTGTGCTGTTGAAGAGAATGTAAGCATCTTTGACATTTTTGATACCCTCTCGAATCTAGACTTTCCAAATGTATACAAAGGTGCTAAAGAAATTAGAGTGCTTATCTATCTAGCCGGCCGGCAAATTGCGCTGGCCTTGACTTTATAAGAACTTCTATAGTCTGAAAGTCTGTAAATTGCTCTGAGTGCGATAGGAGTGAGTAAGATACCAGTTTCTTGCTGATGCCATCCACAGAATGCTTCTGAAAATTAGAAACTCGTCATATTCGGAAACAGTATCCCATTTCAATTAACTTCTGCTGCAATAGTGAACGTCGAAGTTGCGACTAAAGTAGAGTTTTTTTAGGCTGATAGACACAACTTCTGGACTCCAGCAGTGTTCAGTGTGACACGGAGGAAACTTGATCTTATATACCCAACTTGTCTGTTCTACGTCTGAACTGTATGAGTTGGAGATAGCCAAAGTCAATCTTGACATGATAAACTCAGTATCTCTGTTATACTTTTGTTTGTGTAAGATGGATGTATGGCCATGTTTATCACATACAGCCTTCTAGCCCCTATGTCGTAATACATTATTGGCTGCAGAGAATTAGTTTGTTAGTGAATGGTGCAGAAGCGTCGCTAGTGCTGCTTAAGGCGTAGAATCGAAAGACTCCGGCCACACCTTTGGCATTCTTAGCAGATGAGATTTGGTGTTGAACGGCTCCCACCTTACCAATGTAGCCAATCATAGTTCTTTGTGTGAAGCCAATGAGCTCTTGAATGGTAAAGCGAGCTAAGCACTTTTTCCTCCCTTTTCTATATTTTTTGCCAAGAAAGTTTAGTATCGAAACATGTCCCTGCGGTTTTTTGATTCGCGTTTTTTGTGATGGAGCTCTGAATAGAGCCATTACGGCTACGTAATGACGAACCTCCGGGTGATTTGTTTCTGTCCCCTTTGCCAGAGGGCTCAGAATATTTATGACTTAAATGAAAATACTTCCATCTCATAAATCAAAATTTTTGTTGCATATTTTTTTCTTGTATTTTCTTATTAATTTGAGAATAAACACTTGATTTTCATTTCTTTTTGAAAATTAAAATTTTATTTTCTATTTCCTCAAATTGTCATCTGACAATCACTTTCTTGTCGTCCTGTATTTGCTTTCAACTCTACTTTGCTTGGGTTTTTTTGTTTTTGCTTCCTTTTTTTTAAATAGGAAATACTCCGCTAGAACTCAACTGTGTCGCTATTATTGTACAATTTCGCTTTTTATTTTTCCACACAAGCAAAACCAATCAAGGACATTCATAAACACACTCGCATACATGCGCATGTAGAAGTCAGTGTGTGTGAGTGTGAGAAATCCTATTCAATGGAATCAGCGCTCGCACACATTGTCACCTTTCGAAGTTTTTGTGCTGTCAAACAGATTGAAAATTGTAACTTGTTGTTGTACAAAATTGTGTTCTTGCCATACTCTGTATTATTGTTTTCTCTGCACCACTGTCGTCGGCAACATCACCTTGATTTGCTTGCAACATTGCTTACATGCTTTTATTTTCTGCCCCTCCTTCGACTGCTGCGACACTTGTCGCACCTCTCAATTTCTATCAGCTTGCTTTCAATTTTCTGTTATTTGTCAGCTTTGTTTTGCCTACTTTTAGGCAACTTGAGGGAGATTGGAGCGCATATGTGCGGCTGTGTGCTCGACTATTGTGTTGGTGTGTGAGTGTATGAGCGCAATTTCAATTGTAATACGATTTGCTTGGATTGAAAATTTGCAATAATGTTGGCGACATGACGAAGGTAATGATGAGTAGAACGATCATTGTCAATGTTTCTGTTGACACCGAACAGCTGACAAGGTGTTACCGCAGTATAGGTGGCACTGATTGTTGTATACGCTCACTTGTACAATGAAACTTTAATATTTGCGAAATAGAAGAGAAAGATTTACTTAGCAAATATTTGTTGCCCACAATTGAGAAGGTTGCCTGTTCTGCAATTTTCTTCAAGCATACACACACACTCGCATTTATATAAATGCACATTGTTGTGTGGCGCCACCGGCATGCAGTGGCAGAAATTTAACAGCAACCACAAAAACCTTAGTCTACTTAACGGCGACCTACTTGTGCACTTTCGCATTTCCAGCAAAACGTTTGCGGTTGGAAATAATTCGCGGCACAAAAAATGTGAAACAGCCAACAATGGAAATGCGAAATGAGTGCAAATTTTTGCATTTGTGCAATCGAAATGTTTGTACAAATAAATTTGCACCAATACAACCATTTATTTACTGTATACGTGTGTGTCAGTTTCACTCAAGGCGACTCACGTCGCCAGCACGTTAACTTTTCCACGTTATTGCATTCCTTACTCCATGCCCGTGCGGATGCCACAGTGAATGCTATAGCATACTTTGTGGAGCAGGCGGGCGAGTTGCTTAAATACATACAACACATACACATACATATACGAGTATAGTTTTTAAAGTATCTGTACATAGTTGCTGGCTGTGGCACGCACACACATTCCCACTGCCGTTGGTATGGAAAAAGAAAAACACACACGCACAGTGAAAAAGTGACCTGCTTTGCTGACCTTCGGACTGATAATAAATTGCTTGAATTGCATGTGCTTAGCGCTGTGGCGCCTGAAAGTAGGTTTCGATTGCACAAAAGTGCAACTTTTTAAAGCGAACTCTCTTGCGCTGGCGTTTTTTAAATTGAAGTGGTCCTTTCGGGTGCAAATGAATAATATTTCGCATGAAATTTCTACTTTTATGACAGTTTTTTGCTTTAGCCCGAAAAGTAGGCTATATTAGGGCATACAAAGGATACCAAATTTAATGTAATACAGATTTTAATTTAATTTCTGCATTTTGTCAAAAAGAGAGAAGTGAATTATAGACTATTACTCCCTAAACTATGCCACGATATTTAACATATACGTTTTTAGTAGTTGTGTAATTAAAAAAAAGCAATCGAAGTTTGTGTAAGAGGAATAATATAATTAAAATGGATACCATTGATAACAGAGAAAAGAAGATCTATAAAGAAGCAAGAAGATCTATGCAATTAGTTTCAGGCTATGCGCTATATCTCTAGCATTTGCCGAATTTTAGGCGCAATAAGTGTGAGCCCCATATGAACACAGTTTGTATTTTGCAGTTTTTTTGCAAATTTGCGTGTTGTCAATCGTAAATTTACATTGAGGAATACCGAGAAAGACCAAAGTAAAAATATAAAAATTATTAAATAAAAAGTTTCAAGGTTATATTTATTAGGAGAATTTGTATGATAAGTTTGGAATAATTTACGCCTATATTTGAGGACAAATCGTGCTTAATAGAAATTATTTCAAGCTTATACAGTCTACTTTAATTAAAAGAAGTAAGCTGTTGCATACCTGAAGGCGGAAGAGGTTGGTTTTAAAATGAAGAACTATATTAAATTCGGCAAAATTTCTAAATGTCCAATAGATTTACTTGCAAACAGCACTGACATACTTTTAGGGGTGCCAAATTTTTTACCCAGTTTCTGATGATCGAGTAGCTACATTTGAACTAAATGAAAATTGTTGTGTACTTAGCCGAAGAGGCACTTATTTGGGTGCCAGACCACTGGAATATAGCAGAGTACCGCAAGGTGAATGAACTTGCTCGAATCAGTACAACGCTCGACCTCCAAGTGGATAAGTCGCTGATACCCATGCCTATAGCCACTTCTAAACTACTTATAGATAGGGAAATAGTTACAAGTTGGCAAAACCTATCAACATGCGAATTAAGCAGGCACACATGGCCGAAATGGAACAGCGGTCAATAAAAAAGCTTGCTAAGATTTAACAGAGAAGCTATGAGAAAAATGAAAGGGGTATTAACTGGTCATTGTTTAAGCCACGCTAGAAGGTTAAGACTCCCGTACTTCGATTTTTGTAGAAGCTGAAGAAGAGGAAATAGTCAGATACCTTTTATGTGAGTGTGAAAGCTTATCGACACTCTTGATATGCATTTTTAAGTTTTGCTAGTTTATTAAGCTACCAGATAGTTTGAAGAGGAGCCCGTAGGGTAAGCATAAGTTCCAGTGGTATCACAGTGGACCTATGAAAGGTCTAAGTGTGTCATTGCGACAGCCACCCTACCTATCTACCTACCTAGCCGAAGAGAGGTGAGATTAAAAAGGAAAATTATAAAATAATAAAAAGGGGTATTTCAAAATATTCATATTTTCGAAATAATGATGTAGTCTTCTTCAAGATGCTCTAAATTAGAATACTCCTATTTACGTATACATTGAGACAAATACTTTATTGCGGAAGGAAAGTAAGACCACGAGCATTTATTATCATGCCATAGTTGATCGAACACATGATGATATGCAAGCCAGACTGGAATCTTATAGAAATTTCTGTAGTACATTTGTAGAAACGAAGAAAACATTTAAACTTTGTAAAGACCTACAACTAGGCCGCTCAGTAAGGCTGTCCACGCCCTTCTGCAACCATCACTGCTACGATTAGCAAACGCGTTACTTTAACACACAAGCGAAGCACATGGAAAAGGTAGGCAGCTCAGACAGTGCACTCTGCCCGGCTTGTGGAGAGGAGGATGAGACGGCGGACGACTTTCTGCCAGGCATCTGCCAGGCCTTCGCTCGAATCAGGCTTAAGGTCTTTGGCACTGATGTCTTAAGAAGCGTACCCCTTGGTACTCAGATTTCTTCGGATGTCGGATAGATTTAAAAAAAATTAAACAGGGAACCCGGGTGCAATACAAAGGACTTAATATTGTCTGAGTGCTGTACTTGCTAGTCTGGCCCGACAAAAAAGGCTAAATTCCATTCGAAAACTTGAGAGGTTATATAACATTTCAAAATCGGAAACTTCTAATGCTCTACTTGAAACCCACTTTCTGGGTAATAGAACGCTTTCTGAAGTAGAAAGCAACGTTGATAAACAGTAGCAATGGTGGCACCTTAAGCTATATATGTAGTATAGCTGGTATATTGCTAGTCAGATAATCGATAAACTTTTCTTTATCTGCCTTGCAAAATTTAAGCCATCAGGACTGCACTGGATGATATATATTCAAAGAATCAATGCAAAAGAAAAGAGGAAACAGGCTAATTGATGCCCTGAAAAGGATCTTCATAGCCTGTCTTGCACTTGGTCTCTTACCATCCCATTAGAGACACGTAGAAATAGTATTTATTCTAAAACAAGTAAAAGATGGCTATTCCCTAGCTAAAAATTTTAGACCAATCAGTTTGGCATCGTTCTTGTGGAAAAGTCTAGAAAAGGATTTTCGAGTAGGTCCGTAGAGGCTTTGGCAAAACTTGGGGTATGTTACCTGCTGTGGTCTCGTGGATATACACAGCACTTAACAGACCAATCATCACTTATGTCTCTAAGGTTTAGTGGTGACGGTCTATGGTTAAGTCCACACTTCGAGAGTGGACCTCCGGTGACACTTTAAACGCTATGCCAGATTTGCTCTCTTTGGATCTTAAGATACAACAGGAGGCAATAAAAGCAATGTGCAGACTCTACAAATATGGGACAGAGCTTCAGCGCATAGAGAAATCTTTAAGAAGCTGTCTTCAGGGCGACCTTATACCCATAGTTTTATTTGGAAGGAAATTTGATGTCAATGAAATTCGACGGAATGGAGTAATCCGACGTGCATTTAAGCAGGTCTTTATTTCCTTATATCTTTTTACTTCTGTTACTTTTCTCCTTGCTTTCTTGACTATCTCCGCTTTCACTTTCCAGAGCTTTAAAGACAATCAGCTTTTTAGCCTGAGTGTTTTAGGAGTTATCAAATCACTCGGTGCTTCTTGGCTCGACTTTCAAATTTCAATTGCAGGCCACCCAGCCTAAGTTTTAATCTACTAGCCTCGGGAAATAAAAAGCATACATACTTTATGTGATCCACTTTTAGGCGCACAACTGATGTATGAAAGTAATATTTTCCCAGGGCATAAATACTTTTATAGATTTCTTGCTAAATAAGTGCAAAGCATGATGCTTTTTGTGCAGAGTCGAATGTGTTTCAGGTAGAGTATGCTTTGCATACAATTTTTAAGGATATCGAGGTGTCCCTAAATCAGAAGGAGTTCGCTGTAGGCGCCTTCCTCGACATTGAGGAGGCTTTTAATAATATCCTCCCGGAGGCAATCACCAGGTCGCTGGGTAAACTAGGAGTCGGAACCGAACTTATAAGGCTTATTCAAATGATGCTTAGCGATAGAACGGTCGTGGCAGAATGGGGCGACAGCTCTCTCCGCCGGCAAGTGTACAGCGGCACTCCGCTGCTGGAGGAGCTGGAGAGGTGTAAGATGATTGCCTACGCGGATGACGTGGCACTTATTGTCAGAGGCAAGTTTCTAGATATTCTGATGGAACTGATGCAGGGTTATCTGAATCTACAATAGTTATGAATTGGACCGCAAATTGCGGCCTATCGATAAATCCTCTGAAGGCGGAGCTCGTCTTATTAACGAGGAAATACAAAATACCTGGAGTGTTTCTCCCCTCAATAGCGGGTGCTCCATTGGTGCTCTCTGACATGGTGAAGTACATGGGACTCATCCTTGACAGAGGCCGTACGTGGAAGCCAAACATTGAGGAGAGAATTAGGAAGGCAACAGTCGCCTTATATGGCTGCATGGGCGCTATCGGCAAAAGATGGGGCCTCTCGCCTAAGTCACTTTTTGGCTTTATAACACCATTATAAAACCAATATTGCTATGCGGAGTCCTTGTCTGGTGGAACTCGCTAGAAAGGATGGTATCAGTTAAGAAGTGGAGAAGGTACAAGGGTCTGCCCTCATTGGAATCAGTGGGACGCTCCGTATCACTCCTACTCTAGCTATTAACGCTATGCTGAATGTGGCACCCGTGGACATAGTAGGAAAAACTACGTCTGCACGCGCCGCAATCAGACAAAGGTGTTCAGGCCATAGGCTAGACTTAAGTTACGGACTCTCTAGCATCCTTAAAAATTTTGAGTTCATCCCCATGATGCTGGACCACTGTACACCCATTCTAGGTCCGAGCGGACCGTTTTCTACTCATATTCCCCCAAGAGATGAGTCAGCGGGTTTCAATATTGGCGGCAGGCCATGGCAAACATGTTCACGGATGGTTTGAAATTGGACGGAAGGGTTGGTGGGCGAGTATTCTGTAAGGAGCCTCCCATCAAACTTAAATTTAGGCCTCCGAATCACTGTAGTGTTTTCCAAGCGGAGGTATCCGCAATTAAGGAAGCGGTAGACTGCTTGCTTACCTCGGTAATTACTGCTAAGGATGTAAATATTTACAATTAGGGCCTTGGGCTCGTTGTTTGTGCGTTCGGTCGGCTGGTCGGGAAATGTCTGGCTTCTCTCTCGATTGCATCCGAATACTTCGAAATCGGGCTCATTTGGGTTCACGGTCACAGCGGTATAGAGGGAAACTGCTGGCTTATGAGCTGGCTAGACAGGGAACTTTGGAGACGGCTTCGTCACGAAATGAGAGAATTGGGTTTTCCTTAAGAACCTGTGGTCTGCTCCTGGAAAGATGGGCCTGGAGTCAACTCAGCGAGCGCTGGCCTAGTGCGCAAACATGCAAGCTCGCGAGATCCTTCTGGCCACGGGGAGATCGGGGACGCTCGAGGGAACTGCTAAGGCTAACTAAGCCCCTGCTCTCTAATTCGGTGGGTATCCTTACCGGACATTGTCCGTTAAGTGTTCATGCCGTGAGACTTGGGATTGCATCAAGTCCGTTCTGCAGAAGCTGTCTGAAGGACGAGTTGGAATCACCTCAATACCTTCTTCTCAGCTGCCCTGCTTTCATCTGGCAAAGATTTAGGCATCTGGGCTCTAATTTTTTCGCCACGTCTGCGGATATAGCGGGTCTAAATATCATAAATTTAGTCAAGATCAGATTTTGATTGCTAAAAATCTCACGTGGGCACTCGTGGAACCTTAAAATATAAATTTTTTGTATTTTTTTTTGCCCTAACTTACCACATGTAGTACCTTTATTACATAATTTATAAATAAATATTAAAAAATATAATTTTTTGTTCGTATATTTTCAGGTACTTGAAATAAGATTCGATAAAATTTCTCATCAAAGCCACTACTACCAAAGAATTATCCAACAATTTCAATTCAAGGTACCATTTAAATATTTTATTTTTATTTGCCTACCTTTAGGCGCTTAAAATGTCTGCCTGTGAAATTGCGCTATTGCTTCTCCTAAATTAAACCGATTTCATTTATCCTCTGTCAGCTTTTTGGTTAAACACTTTCATTTCGAATCGCTAATTGCATTGCTATACAATTATTTCGGTTTACTTTTAGGCTTAAGATCCTTCAACCGAAGCCTTTAAATGCACCGCAATCTACACATATTGCTTTTACCAAGTTAATACCAACCTAACAAACCCGCTTGCTAGTAAGTGCTTGACTACTTAAGTTGTTATTTAAAAGATCAAGCACACTACATGCACAGCTGTATGTATTGTAGATGTAGTGCAAACATAAGCGCCTTAAAGTCGACTTCGAAATGGACCTTAAGACGCTTATAACTTGAGGTGTTTCACTACAATTACAGCGTTATTGGTGGTGCGCTACTGAGTGGCTGCAAGTTCATTTAACTTTACTTACGTACCAGGGCCAAGTGTGCGCGCCTAAAAGCATACAGCAAAACAATAACATATTGGTGTCAGACCAAACTGTTTACAAATACACTGGCTTACTGTTCGTTTAACACATTTTATTTTATATTTTTAAACGCCTTAATGAATGCTTATACAATCGTTGTGCGTTGGCAAGCGACTTGGGAAAATTGAGACGTGCCAGTTCACTGACCAACCAATATCAACTACGTATACACACAAACAACTGCGTCTACAATAACAACATTAATGAGAAAAATACTTGTGTTGGTCAATATAATTATCTGGTATTAACCTCTTTCTTGAATGGGTATCTGAACTTACGTGTATGTGTGTGAGTGTATCGTACATAGTATGTATGTAGGAGTACAAAGGAGCGTGAAAAGCAAATTGTGTGGGTTGAAGGGAAATTTAGTGAGGTTCTTGCGAAAGTGGCAGAAGTGCAGCTGACTATTATGCGAGAGCTCGTTTTCTGCAGAGATGTTAATTTTTGTTTGTTTTTGCAAAATCCTCCACCTTTTCAAGTGCTTAGCAGTTTTCGCTAATATTATAAGCAGCGTTGAGTACACTTGTTCCATTTGATGTATACTTTATTATGTAAGCGGCAGAAATTTGAGTTCTTTTGTTTCTTTTAAACCAGAAACATCCCATCAAGTTTTAGAAACACACAGAATACTGTTTTTATGAACCTTTCTAAGGGCTCTTCATTGGGCTTTGCTTGCAAGTCGGTTTATCAAACTACTATATTAAGTCTCTCTGGAAGTTGTAATGGCTACACCTCCTCTACCAGACCCTCCATGTCATTGCGCTAAAAATATGGCAGCTAAATTTTAACACCTTAGTGCCCAAGAATTAATTGCAAACTCTGTTAGAGTTTCTTCATACGTGCCATTTCACTTGCGTTGCCTCTGCTTAACTTCTTACATTTACTTAATACTTCTGACTATTGTATTATTAAGTTACTGACTTCTTTGCGATTCTGGACTTATTCTAAGACTAAGTTTTTTGCTCATTCGGATATCAGATTTAAGCTCAACTTGCAAGCCAAGTAGAGAATTATATTCTATGTATAAATATAGAGAAGTCTCAGCTTTACTCGTAATTTAATTTTTGAGGTCGTAACATTCATTGTTTTAGTTGTAGATCTGTGTAGGCTCCAGTTTTGTTTCCACCTCCGGATCAAGCCCTCTTTATCTTTTATCAATACAAACCCTCCTTTCCCTCAGATTTGTAGATCTCAGTTGAAATTACTTTATCACCCTCTATGATTGGTTCTGTTCCAGTACTAGTTGTAAGAGTAATCGCAAATTTCAGCCTGCATACTCTCGCGGCCGCCGTAGCCGAATGAGTTGGTGCGTGACTACCATTCGCAATTCACAGAGAAAACATAGGTTCGAATCTCGGTGAAACACTAAAATTAAAAAAAACATTTTTCTAATACCGGTCGCCTCTCGGCAGGCAATGGCAAACCTCCGAGTGTATTTCATGAAAAAAAGCTCCTCATAAAAATATCTGCCCTTCGGAATCGGCTTAAAACTGTAGGTCCCTCCATTTGTGGAACAACATCAAGACGCACACCACAAATAGGAGGAGGAGCTCGGCCAAACACCCAAAAAGGGTGTACGCGCCAATTTTATATATATATATTCTCAGTTCCTCAGTTTTTAATAGGAATCTAGTTCTGCCATTAGAGCACTGGTTTTATTTCAGTTCGGGCTTAGTGCCAGTTTTAGGCGCTTCCAGGTAAAGTTCTGGTCAGAGTTCTAATTTTAGTTTTATTTCTAGTTCTAGCTCTTATTCCGGCTTTAGTACTAGTTTTAGTTATAGTTACAATTCTAGTTCTGGTTTTAGTTTTACTACTAGTTCTAGAACTTTTTCAAGTTCTAATTAGTAGTAATTTTGGCGTCGTTCTAGTTCTAATTCTAATTCCCTCATTTTAGTACTATAGCTTTAATACTAGTTCTAGTTTTAGTACTTGGTCTTGTTTTGGTTTTAGTACTAGCTCTATTTTTAGTACTTATTCTAGTTTTAGTACTAATAACTTTAGTACTAGCTCTAGTTTAAGTACTTATTCTAGTTTTAGTACTAGCTTAAGCATTAGTACTAGTTCTTATTTCAGTTCGAGATCTTATTGTAGTACTAGCCATAGTTTAAGTACTTGTTCGAGCTGTAGTACTAGTTGTATTTTTAGTACTACTTTAAGTCTTAGTACTAGTTCTAATTTTAGTACTATGTCTAGTCTTAGTACTAGCTCTCACATTAATACTAGCTCTAGCTTTAGTACTAGTTCTAGTTTTAGTACTAGCTCTAGTTTTAGTACTAGTTCTCACATTAATACCAGCTTTAGTTTTAGTACTATTTAAATCTATTTTCAGTGCTAGCTCTAATTTAACTACTTGTTTTAGTTTTAGTACTATTTATAATTTTAGTTCCAGCTACAGACAATTAACTACTTCTAGCCTAGTCTTTGTTCTAATTCTGCTCGTTCATCACCTACTTGTAAAATGAAGTTCTCAAACCAATTACTCAAACAGGAAGAACATTTAAAAGAAAATGCGTAGAACACTTGATGAAGCATTCCTTTGCAAGTAAGATCCCACCGAAAAAATTTCCTTTTCCTCAAGCAGCCAAGTTTACCAATATAATAAATAACGATCATAAAATATCTCATAAATCCCTATCCCCCTAGAAATATGCTTTCGAAAATTTCTAAATGAAAACTCAAAGCGTCAGTGACCCTTAAGCTGAGATTAGAAGCAACAAAGCGCTTGCTTGGCAGTGTAGAATTTGTATTGGTTGCAAACGAAAAACAAAGCGAAAGCAATAAGTATGTGTGGCAGAAAGCGAAAGGGGGAAAAGGGAGAAATCTGATTATATATGACTTATTTTTCATATACCTTCTTACCAGATGCATAAACTGAGAAGCAGAATAGAATTTAGAAAAACAACTACACATCCACTTTTACGCATTAGCAACCATCTTTGTATTGGTTTACCGAGCGCATTGTTGTAACACCCTGCCACATTTTCTAAGCTCTTCATATTTGTTGCGATTATGACAGAGAATAAATGCAATCTGATAAGTCGTGGGTAATACCTTAGAACTTTTGAGCTTACACACAAACTTACTACTGCGTATAACTGCATATGTGGAAAAGTAGAAGATACTTTCCAAACACTTTGAACGCTAATTGGACTTCGTAAAGTGAAGTAATATTAGATAGAGAATTAAGTGAAGGAATGAATGAGTAAAAGACTATACCTTTCATTTGTAAAGTTTAGCTCTGTAAAGATGCAAATCCTCAAATGGTGCGAAAAAAGAAAGAAATTTTCTAGCGTAAAGCAAAGCAATGGGGTAAAATATTGGATTAGATAAAAGAGGTAATACGCATTTTTTTACTTACTTTGCCATAAAGGATTCACTATCCGTCGGCTTGTAAAAGGGAAGCGAGAGTTTAGGAAAATTGGTTTTATCTACGAAGGGTTTGAGTTGGAGCGGATTGAGAATTTGATATATTCCTCTGTTTTCGCTTGCCTGCTACTCATAGCCTCTACCAGGCCAGGCTGAACAGAAGGCTATCTACAAGACTCAGTCACTGATTACACTGCTGATTGTATCTAAATTTTTTCTGAAAACCAAACACCTGTTTGATATCTAAATAAAACTGTGACAACTTAAAAAGGCGTTGACAGCTGAGGGAAAAACAAGCGAGGTGCAAAACATTTCGTACATGAATTGTATGGATTGCAGGCGATCGTCAAATTTCGAAAAATTACATTGACGGCTTTGCGGCAACTCGTCTTAGCACAAGTTTTTCTGACATTGGAATTATTTATGCTTCACTTTTGCTATAGCAAGACGTTGTAGTCAATATTTTCTGTGGTTATGTCTTTAAAGATAGACGCCGTGGGCATTTAAGGCTTAATACCAAAAAGTACGTAATTAAAAAGCAAAACATATTCTCTTACAAGAGTATGAGAGCTCAACACGTAGGCTCTCTGCAACCTCAGCAGACAGAAAATTCGAACAAAGAGAAGTTAGTCTTACAGATGGCTGCCTGAATAGCTTCCACGCAGCCATGTTCGGTGTGCCCGAAGGCGGCTAGTGTAAGAGTTGTTGGGAGCTATTAAAGGTGTAAATCATATGACAGCTTCTCTACCAGCGTCCAAAAGCACCAAGTTTTGACTACTGTTTTGATTCCCATTTATTTTTAAGAATTTTTTTTATGAAATGATAATTAATTCTCCTGCATTCCTCATTTAATATGAATATTTTTTTATGAAAATATAATTAATCGGCTTGCATTTTTCATTTATTTTTAATTAATTTTTATAAAAATGTAGTTCATTCTCGTTCATTCTTCATTTAAAATGAATAATTTTTTATGAAATGAGAATTCTCCGGCACTTTTCATTCAATTTTACAAATTTTGTATCATTCTCCTATACTTCTTTTGTAATTTTAATAATTTTTTATGATATCTTAATTCATTCTGATGCATTTCGCGTTCAATTTTAATATTTTTTATATAATATATATATATAACTCATTCTCCTGCAAAAAACATATAAATCCAATTTTTTAAACTCGTTCACATCAAAAAAAAAAAAAAGATTAATTTTCTTAAACACTTCACACGAAAATATTTTTATATGAAAGAAAACACCCAACTTCGTCAACAAAAAAATTTTCAGAACTCAACTAAATTTTTGAGCCACTTTAAACTCTCAGTTTATTCTAACAAAATCCAAAGGGCTGTAAAACTGCATACTTGAAATCCTTCTAAAAATTCTTATTATATTTGCACCAAATCCATTTGGATTTATTTGCTTTTTGCAGTAGAATGAATTATAGTTAAAAAAAAAAACAAATTATTTAAATAAAATAACGGGTAAAAAACTTTTAAAACTGTCCCATAAGACTTAGATGTACAACTTATGGACTGTAGGAAGAGCTTGCTAATCTCGGATTCGTAATATTCAGGAACCTCTTGGGACTCATTTTATCCTCTATTTGATTTTGGTAGGGCATAGTAGCAATTTAAAAGTATTCTTGCAATGTCACGAAACGCCGTGAGTTTATAAAAGCCGCACCGATCACCTTCACCTAACCTGTGGTTATAGGTCTTCCTCGCTTTGCAGTTGCAGTTCTACTTACACTCCTCTAACTAACTTTGCAGTCAACTGTTTTTGGTTTTTTGTTATTTCAGCACGTTGATGGTATTAATAGTCATGTGATGCAAATAATTTCGCACAAAGGTGAAACATAAGCAACATTCATGAGCATCTATCCTTGCAAGATCTATGCGAGTAGTTCTGTAGCAGTGCTGAGCAAGTAAAGGAAGAACTGTGCGCAGATGATATGAGTAACTGGCAACGATTAGCACTGCTGAGAGGTGACTGGTGAATTTTTTCGTTGAAGATTCAAGCGACAAACGATCGGAAGAGAGCCACCAGATTTTTGTGGTTCACTTTAAAGTTTTCGTTGAATTGCCTTACGAGTCATTGGGCGGCAGTGAATGGGCTGCTTTCAATTAGCTTCATTAGATACTTAAAAAAACGAAAGGTTCAGCCTCCATGCGTTATAAAAATTCCCTTCCTAAAAGCGAACAAGTCGCAAAAGGTAACGGTTTATGCCCATTGCTACAATCCCGGTAGTTCGTTTTATTCTCATTTACTTACGCATCACTTTCTACCCATTCACTTTGAAGTTTCTGATTAATATATTTTCACTTCGTATTAATTTTCTCGCCATGTTACGCTGTTTTTAATTATCATCATTAATTACACACTCACCGTCTTCCACTCCTCCTCGCCACCACTCATATGCAATTGCTCTCATTATCATTGCCTGACCCTTTTGCAAGGCAAAGTAAGGAGAAGTTGAATTAAATATTAAAACCAACCTGGACTGCCTATTGATGGCTGGTGCCCTTTGTGACCTACACCGTGCATACTCGTTTCACCTACACTCTGCTGAACTCTTCTAGGTGGTGGTACGGCTAGCACTTAAACATTTAACGCAGTAATTTCTTTGCGCTCTTACGCTTTCTCATTCTCTCTATCTCTCTCTCTCTCTCGCTCTCTCTTTTCGCTTGCCCATTAATCTATTCAGTCAATGAATTATTTCGACAGTACAGCTATTTTAATTAGCTTCGTTAGCAAATGAGTGATTGCCAATTAATTTGTGAGCAGATCTAAATGTATGCAGTGCAATTAGTGAATTGACGAATTCAAAATCAATCAAAAATTTTGCGCGCAACGAGAAGAAAATTACTTTAAAGCAAATAAATACTTTAAATTGTGTTGAATTTTACATAAAAAAGTTATCTTTGTTGCAATATTTTTCGAAAAAATGCACTTAAAATGCATTGACTGCGCCTGAAAGCAGACAACCACCTACTAAATGGCAGCGGCAATAAATGTCCATTTTTGTGCGGCGTGAAAACGGTTCGCTTCACTGCGCTGCATTCACACTTCAATCAACACAAAAATGTTGTAGTAAAGTGCAGGAGGCTGTGAGAGATTAAAATGGAAATACATGTATGTGCACAAACACATATACATGTATCTGAAAATAAATAACTCAATAAAAGTTAAAAAATTATAAAAATATAAACAAGCTGTAAAAAACCTGTGTGGAAAGCCATTAACTCAAAGTGAAACACGTCAAATGTAATAAATTTCAATAAAACACGTGCAACACCCACAAAATCCTATAACCGCGCTAAAAAGTATGCTGCAAAAAAGTGTGAAAAAAGTGTCTGTAAAGCGCAACGAAATACAATTTTTGTGTGCACGTCAAATGCTATCAATCATTCGATGAGGCAAATGGTGGTTTGTCTTGTGTGCATGTGTGCGCTTAAGCGTGCTTGGCTCCCCGAAAGTATGCAAAGAACTGGTGAAGCGGGGCAATGTGTCAGTGGTAATTGTGTTGACTATGCATGCGTACTTATGTATATTTACAGATACTGGCATATTTACCCGTATATATTTATTTGTGATTCACCTGTCAGCAGGTTTTTCTTCTTTGTCACACTGACATCAACATAACCTCAATCTAACGTAATTCGATTTCTTATTTTTTATTGACAGACTTTCATGCACTTATGCGTTTTTTTAACACTTTCACGGGTCACAAGAGCTGCTGTTTTCTCCCTCTCCATCCCCCGCTCTCTCTTGGAAATAATGCAATTTATACCTTCTTGCCAAAAGTGTTGCATACTTTTAGGGGTGGTAACATTGAATAAAAATCAAGGTAAAACAAGTTTAAATTTCAGGTGAAATAGGAGGAGAGCAAAGCGGCTAGCACGTATGCATATTGAGGAATATCCCCAAAGATATGTGGTACCAGTGCACACATACGTACGCACATATGTACATATTTACTAGGATGGCTCGAAAAACATTTTATTTTCTTAATGCTACCTAACTGATTTGTAATATAGCGAAAAAGTTCAGATTAGATTTTTTTTTCTTTTTTTATTCTCATATGCCGTCAACGTTTTGAAAACTTCCATTGAAATTAAAATGTTAACAAATTATTACTGGTTCTTCACACATGTCCAAAAAATGGTAGCAAACAAACAAAAAATTACTAAAAATGTTTATTTTTTGTAATTCATTTTTTTTTGTTAAAATCTTTTTTTTTCAATTAATTTTTCTTAAAATTAAATTCTTTTTAAATAACATTTTTCTTAAGTTTTGTTCAAATAAATTTTTTTTTTTCAAATAAATTTTGTTTTTAAATAATGTTTTCATGTCCAAAAAATGGTAGCAAAAAAAAGACTCAAAATTTTTATTTTTGTAACTAATTTTTTTTAGTTAAAATCTTAATATTTTTTTCCAATTAATTTTTCTTTTAATTAAATTCTTTTTAAATAAAATTTTATTTGTAGTTTAATTTTTTGCTTTTAATAAAATTTTTTTTTCAAATAATTTTTTTTTTAATAAAATTTTTTGTGTTTAATTAAATTTTTTTTAATAGTGTACAGGGTATCATGCCTTGGATATTTGCAAAGGGAATTAATACAGAAGACTAAGAAATATCGATTATTTTTATTCAAATTTTCTTTTACATCAAACTTGTGCAAAGGTACATTGTTCGCCATGCGATTTAATGTTAATTTTCAACAATTGAGCAAAACAGGTAAATAAAAAAAAAGGAAAAATAATTGTCTAATTTTTTAGTCATAAAAGTTAGAGGGCAGCATCAAGACCAACAAAAAAAAATTAAACAAAATTTTTTTTGTGCTATCCTAATGTACCCATACATACTTACATGCAATTCTGCAACAGCATAACGTATCGATTGCACTTGTTTGCAATACCGCAATCATAGCATGCAATAAAAAAGAAAAACTGAAGAAAAAAATCACGCCCTTGCATGCAATTGCCTCAACGTCACAAAATTGATAGCATACATTTCAGCGAACAGCAGTGCAAAGTGTCAACAAACTTGCTTATTACGTACACACACTCAACTAGGAGAAGCATTACAAATATGTGTAGATATGTATGTGCATACAAATACACAAACGTTGATGCAAATATATTTTTTTCTCAGCCCACTCTTGTACAACTACTGCATACCTTTAGGCGTCAACTCAATTTTCACAGGCAAATAAGAGCTGTCACAATAAAGCAATGCAAATATATACAACGTATGTTGACGTGGCAGAAAAAAGGTATGACGTACGTTGAGGACCTCACAAGATTACTGAGGGAAATATCGAGCAGTGAAACGAGGTTAGAAAGTGGTCATTCTGATCATCCAAAGAGGTGTTGTTGAAAATAGAGAATTATCGTACCTTTCCTAATCAGAGATTGATATGACTTTCGATGCCTTTAATTTCCTCTATAACATACCAGAGGCGAACATAAATAAGGGCTTGACGCGATACCGTCTGAGGTGCTTTGTGAAGAGTGCTTGCTGACATTGACTTCAACCCACGGTGCAGAAAAGCACTGGCGATCAAAAAGTTGCGTTAACCCCTTGCCTTATGCATCGAGCGACGATTGTGTGTTCCACTTTCGATGAGCGCTTTTCTCATGCCTTAAAACAATCTCGTATTTGATACTAGCCTCTCATTTTTGACCAGAAAAAGTCATCAGGTGTCTGATACGAGGTTCTCGTTTTAGGCACGCAAGTGCGATCACGTCTGCCCTACGTTATTTTAAAACACAGGGTTAATAAGCACCTTGAAACGTAAGATCTTTCGCCAACAGTTCGCAGTGAACGGCATCAACAGACTTACGTATTGGTAAGATTCGAGGCAACTCTAAAACCTCTACGATAATTTTGCATCCGGTACCCGCTGATAATGCAATTTAGCATTAAGCTGACGCAAGCCCAAAATATATATGTCTTCAAAGTCCGCTCCCAAGAAACGATTGAATTGAGATCCAAGAGCTAATGTTTTCCCTCTTACCAGAATTATATCTCAAATCATATCTCGGAGCCATATTCAATACCTCTTCAGCTTGCAGCTTATTGCTCAGGCCACCTTCATTCGCATTTGACTATCATAAGCGTAACCCATGTGATTACCTGCAAATCTTTGGTGCCAGAAAACTTGTAAGTTCCACCAAAACCACAGCATTTTGAGCAAGAAAAATGATACAGTCCATCCAATACCCATATCATCAGAATTCTTAATGTCTGGCCACTTTTGAAATTCACACTGACCAATCCGCGAAACAAGCTCATCGAAGCCCAGTAACTAGCACAGACAATTTAAACTTACTCGATATTAAAAATCATATTAAACAACACTTCTACAACAAACAACTCCTTGAATGGAATCTAACCAATGACTGGTATAAAAACGTTAACTACACAAAGACCAATATAACAGATTTTCTACAAAAAACTAATAAAAAACCTTCACGACTAGACATTATAAAATTCGAACGCCTTAGGTTAGGACACACGAAAATAACACATGGCCATCTTATGAATAACACAAACCCATTATATTGTACTTGCAACACAGATATCTTAGTCACAGTAACTCATCTTCTACTGAGTTGCCCCCTGTATGCTACCTGTAGAGAACAAATATTCACTAACACAAACCCAATTTCACTCCTCTCAGTCCCTTCTCTTGAATCAATATCCCTAATAACAAAATTCCTCAAAAGAACCAATCTTTACCATAAGATTTAAAATAAAATTGTATCTACTAAGTTTAAGAATGGAAGTATGCATATGTATATAAAATTATCGAGCTTAAGGCCTCGCTGCTATAGCTCCTAACTTAAAATAGCTTATAAGATTTATGTTGTAAGCTAATTTTATATAAATAAATAAAATAAATTCACACCAAAATTTACTCTGTTTTTTTTGTGACACGCAAGTACATTCCCTGAATTATTAAGGTGTTTCTCTTGTGAAGCTCATACCTTCTTTATGTAAGGGCAAGGCTCAAGTATCAGCTGAAGTCAAGATTTCTTAAAAACCCAAAAACCCAATATTGAACTTATAAGTCACCCCTCTGTTCCAACCCTTTTGATCTTAAACACCATTTAGAAATTCAATAACTCTCTTCCACTTCTTTAGCGGATAGGCGGATACGTCATAGCTCTGCTTTTTCATAGCCTGCAAACTTCATTATACTCTATGACAATCGAATTAAGGGGGCATGCTTCTAAGTGTACTTGTAATGCATTCATCGATATCGTAAGACACTAGAGGCAAACCAAATAGTAGCTTTACCCACAAGCAGAATGAAATCTGAGTAACAATGTTAAGTCAACATAACCGATTCACAGCCAGCAGGACATTCCCTGCGGACTCAGAATACAAACAGGCCTTAATATATGGTTCAAACAGGATGGCAGCTGAAACCCTTGATCACACTTTGCGGTGGTCCGTACCTCTTCCAGTGGTTTGCAGGGCAATAAATGATGATTTTGTACCAAATCTAAAGCCCTGAAATCGGAAGCCAATGACAAATATCGTACAAACCTGGATATTTTTTTTTTTTTTATTTGAAAGAGTAACAACTAATTAATAATTATTACACTTATAATATTACAGCGCTGGCTACCAGGGCCTTCGGCTTATTGCTAAAAGGAAAAAATAGTCTAATAGGATATATACAGCAATCTACAATACTGTTGGCGAAACCTCGAAGAAATAAAAAAAATATTCATTAGCTCCTGCATTGGCGCACGATAGGCACAAAATATTTGATTTCAGTGTGAAATTACATAGAATAAAGCTTTCCAGTTGTCTACAGCTACCCTGGTATGATAAGTTGCAAGGCAACTAAGGAACTGGAAAGCAGGAATCATCAGCGTAAATTGCTGATAGAATAGCACTTCACGGTCTGTTTCAGATCTTATTTGATATAAGCACTCCAATTAGCTATTCGCTACGATTCCTTTATATAACGCAGTGATTACTGTGCTTACTGATAAGTTCCTAAGCCTTACTTCAAATACTTAAAAAGAATTAAAAAAATTTAAATTCTGAAGCTGGCTTGTAGCTTCTTGGTTGCTTGCGTATGCATCCTTAGGTCAATGCACTCGAAATAAACATTTTTACCCTGTTTTTTGGTTCGGACTTAATCTGCTTTGAATTTAATTCGCTTTCACAAATTCGCCAGTCGTTTAGAAAAAAATATATACGAATGTGCGCGTAAAAAAAAAAAATAATTATTACAAAAGATTCTTAGTAGACATATCAGGAAGTGGGAATGTTATGTGGAAAAAAATATTCCAGTAAGACACAAAAAGTCTACAAATAGCCCTGCAATTGTCTTACAATACTAACTATATATGCATACAGTTGTGGACATAAGAATGAGGTTATCTTAAAAAATTGCCACTTGCGCCGATTTATTTCTCTACAGAACTTAAATGGTTTAAGCTTGTCTAATAGAACCGTTTCTAGTCAAATAATTCTAAGACCATTTTTAGCTGCTAAAGATTCGTTTTTGGGAGGAAAGGACTTTGACTATATTTTTGCCAAAACTTTGCCGCCTTATATGCATTTTTTTTAAATTTATTTCAGTTGAGTTGTTCAGTTTTTAACTCATTTTGGGAATTAATGATTCCCCCGTAGAGATCCTTCCTCAAACAAGTCTTTCTGATTCGCGTTCAGTTCCGATTTCTTATTCACAAATTTGATTCACTCATAGTTCTTCACGAAATATTCGCCTATGAGTCAGCAAAACTCACTTTTTTCACGCATTTTCTGCATTTTTTTATATTAGAAGGATGTAATAAGAAAGGCCCAGTATGGAGAACTTTATTCAGTTAAACCTTACTTCATTTTATTTGAGGCCACTGCTGCCGCGTCATTGCTGAAATAATACTTCTTATGAGCAATATTACTTTCTTCTAAAAAACGGTCCACTTATTAGAGGACTGTGAAAGGATTATAGTGGAATTTTCCCCATTCCGTTTTTATAATTTCTAGCACTGCAGCTGGTTGTTTTTTGCTAGAGAGGGGGACATATAAGGTGATTATATGATTTTAGGACAAGTCGAAGGATATCACTGACTATTAACTGAGCACTGGGAATGATAAGAGTTGAGGTTCCTAAGCTTTTATACAACCACTCGGATTATATTCAAAGAAGTCTGAAGGTCTGTCGTCCTTTAGAGGAGAGTTCTGTAGTTTTTTTATACATACCCACGAATAAAGCTTAGGTTTTTTACTTAGCCAATTGGGAGCTAATCACATACCAGTCATTTAGAATCATTACAGAAACGATTCCATATGCACATTTGGTTTGGTGCTCAACCAGTTCCATCTCCTTCCATCCCGTCTTTTGGATTCAATAGCGTACTTGGCTAAAAAATTCAATACAAGGTTGTCAAGGATTCTTAAAGACTTACTTGAGCGCGAACTCTACGGTATAGGTTTCTAAGTAAAGGAAACTAGACTATTCTGGTGTTACTCCAACTGGAGCTCCACTGGCATAACCTTATTGAGGACCAATGGCGTGACGAGCATAATAGCAAGAATATTAGAATTCTAAGTGATATATGTAGTTAGGGAAAGAGCCGTAGGAAACTCCACTGATAGTTGCATTGTTTTTAACTTGATTGTCTCTTTCCAACGTGAGTGTTCGGGATTCAAAGAAACATATGACAACATTTATCTAGGTCTTCAATTATATTGGCTTTGGTTGCATCTACCCAATTGATGTTCAGACCAACAATGGCTTACGCTTCCGAGTGCTGGGTTATATGCCGCAAATTAGATCAGAAACTGCACGAGATAGAAATGTGGATGCTGAGGTTGGCGAGCGGCGTAACACTGTTGGATGAGATACAGAACAACTTTATTCCTGGTAGCAGCAAAGTTGCTCCAATCACCGCAAAAATTCAAGAAACTCGCCTTAGCTGGTACGGCTATGCTATGAGAAGACTAGAGAACCCCGCCACGCAGTGAGGCAAGTGGTGCAGATGGAGGGGCTAAAACGAGGGCCAGGCAAACCACCGAAAACATGGAAAAATGCTATAAAATACGGCATGCAATGCAGAAGCCTGAGTGAAGAGGCGGCTTAGGCAAATATGACCTGGAGATATAACACAAGAAGAGCCAATTCGAAAGAGGATAAGGCTGAGCAAGAAAAGAAGAAAGTCGTATGCATCCAATTTATGGTACTAAACGTCGTCCGGTACAGTCTTCTGGTAAGGACTACGGTCTAGGTCTAAGGTCTACCCGCTTTACTTTTTGGTGCTACCTATTCTGACCACCACAGACTATCTGCTCATACTTCCTGCTAGTCCATATTTTTATGTCCGCAACTGTATACTTTTATGTATTCTTGTTTTAAATATGCCTGCCCTCTTCCCCCTTCTCCTACAAGCGGATATCTAAACATGTGCAACATGTAGTCACATGCGCGATATGGCACTAATTATGCAATTAACGAGCTGTGTATGTGCCACTTAATTAAATAATTTCATGCGCAGTCACAAGCGTAGCATAAAGTGGTGAGACCTAGCAACACACATAGACGCACATGAGCGCTCCAGCGAAAATATATGCAATTTGCAGGTGTATAATGTGAGTAATTTTGTATGCATGTATGCATGTATGTATGTACCATATGAGGAAGTTAACATGTGGCAAGCTGGCACCTGCTGCTGCCAGACACAGTGAAATATGATATATGCGCCATGGTGGCAAGGTGAGCGTTAAGCTCAACACACCTAAATGCGTGGTAGTTCTTAGTGTGTGAACTGTCGCTATGTGTGAGTGTGTGAGTGCATGTATACATATGTATGTGCAGTTGTATGTGTCGCTGAGTGGTTGAGGTTTGCTGGTTACCGACCTGGCATGACAAGCATAAAAAGTTATGACATTTGAATGTTGCACGCAACACTCACATAGTTGTACAACTAATACAACAGCAACAAGAGCGAGCCTTGTAATTGTAACAGCCGGTGAAAAAGAGAGCAACGTATACGCCGGCATAGGTAAAAGACCACTTTCCAGTTCTCTTGATGTTTTCATAAGTTTTTAGCGAAGTGGGTGACTTTTCAAGGCACAGAAATGCTGAAGATACAAATAATTAGCGCCACGCAAATTGAGGGTGGTTTGTAATTATCAATTATTTTAAGTTTTATTTATAAATGAATATTTCACTGCTTGGCCATCAAATCAAAAAGTCATTTTTCCTCGTTACCGTCGTTTGCACTATCCTGATATAACAGCCCTCGCTCTTTCAAAGCTCACCTTTTTCGTAGAGAACAGGCGTGTTCCAGCATCTTAGGTGCGTAGCGACTGACTCGAAATGTGTTTAGGAAGAACTCCACATTCTCTTCGACAGCATGACGTCAATTTCAGTGAAGCACCTGGATGTGGTGGCCTGGTCTATAAAGTTTTTTAATCGTGGGCTGAAAGATATAAGCAAATAAAGAAATTACGAAACAGACGAGAGCTCGAATTGGCTGTCTGAGAGACGAGCTGATGACGAGCCTAATCTAAGTATACAAGCCCCTCAAAATTCGTTTACTCAGATCGTATTTATTCTCTATCCATATAGTATAATCTCGCAGTCGACCGATTTTCTTTGTAATATACGATTTATTTCTACTTTTTTTTCTAATTCCTTCCGAATTTTGCTAAAAATATACACACATACAAATTGATAGAGAAAATATCGGAAGAAATAATACTAAATTTTGAAAATTATGAATATTTTGAAAAAAACTTGGAAACGGTAAAAATAAGAAAATAAAAATAGTTATAATGAAAACTTTGGAATATTATGAAAATCTGAAAAACTTTGCAGTCATTAAAAAAAATGTTAACAAGTTTTGAAAACAAATTTTTAAATATTGAAAATTCCAAAAAGTTTTTAAATTGTGGAGAATCTTAGAAAAAAATTAAAACATTAAGAATACAGAAAAATTTTCAGTTTCATACAAGTTTTAAGTTCAGAAATATCTTCAAAAAGAAAATCGAAAATTCGGAAAACACAAATTTAAAAATAATGAATATCTTGATAAAATATTGAAAATAGTAACAATTGAAGAAACTAATGAAAAGTCTTTAAAATTATGAATATCTGGTTTTCGTTTTTTCTTTAATTTAATATAATTACCAGTTTTTTCTAACTCATCATAAATTATAAAAATATATATAATATATGCGTTGAAATGATTGAAAAAAAAATATTGAAAAGTTTTAAGAATTATGAAAATGTTAATAAAATGTTCAAAATTTTAACAATGGCAAAAATAATAATAATTTGTAAAAATGAAGAAAATCGTAAAAAATTTCAAAAAATACTAAAAAAATTTCTTAATTATAAAAATCTTAACAAATTTGAAAATATGCGAAATTTAAAAAAAAAGTCGTAAAAAGTTTGTAAAATTATGAATATTTAAATAAATTGACAAAAGTTTTAAATACTAACAATTAAAAAAATTAAATTTAAATTATAAAAATCTTAAACAAATTTGAAATTATAAGAAATTTAAAAGAAAAAGATTACAAAATGTTTGCAAAATTATGAAAATCTAAGGAAGTTCAAAATGTTAATAATTGAAAAAGTAATAAAACTTTTTTTTAATTATAAAAATTTTATGAAATTTGAAAATATGAGAAATTAAGAAAAAAACTTTATAAAATATTTCCAAATTGTAAAAATCTTAGAAATACTTAAAATACTAATAAATAAAAAAAGAAAAATTTTGAAAACAAGAAACATTTTTTAAATAATAAAATTCTTAAACAAATTTAAAAATATGAGAAATTTAAAATAAAAGTTATATTAAGTTTGCAAAATAATGAAAATCTTTGAAAAAATTGTAGATGGTTCCATTCTAATTCATCCACAATTTTTTCATTTAAGTTTTCTAGCTTGTATTTAGTTTTAAGGGGTTATATACACTGTGAGCCCGAAAAAATGGACGATTGTCATAATTTTTTTAAATATGTTTCAGAACTTTTATTCAAATGAGGCATATATCATACTGAAGGGTAACTCTCGAAGAATACATTTTGGTGCTTTTATTTTAAAAAATGTTATTATTTATTGTTGGTATCGCCCATCCCCCGAAACGCCGTTTAATAGAAGAGGCTTGCGGTGATCACCGTAGCGCATGAGCAGCTCAACTGAAATCAAAAAAAAAGTAAATGATTATTGTAAAAAAATGTTTTTTAGTGAATCTGAATGGTTTATTTGCCCAAAAACCGCTTTGCCTCAAAAATACTATTTTTGAGGGGTTGAAAAATAAAAAAAGAAATTAATTCCAGCGAACTATGCAAATATTTTAAAAAGTGAACCGTTCAGATTCACGAGATTGTAACTTCGAATAAATAAAAAAAAGTTTGTGCAAATCGGTAAAATAGTTTTTGATAAATAATGGTCACCGCGACGATAATTTTCAAAAAGCACCACTTCGAGATATTCGGGTCTAAAGTTTTGCGTGCACTTCATTTATAGATAAGCTCGCGCGCTTCCACGGTCTGTAACTTTCGTTCTAGTGCTCCGATCTTTATGAGTTTTTGAATTTATATTTTTAAAATGATGCACTTTTAGAATATGCCATAAAAAATTTTTGGATTTTTTAGTCCCACACAAGATATATAACCCCTTAATTGATGTATATCCAAACTTGTTTAATCAAATAGAAATGTTAAAATTTGTTGCTAAAATATAAAGCAACCAAGATAAATTTTTTTTTTTTAAATACTTTTTTACGTTATTATGCATTTCCACTCAAATAAATACATTTCTTCTAAATAGTCGAGCTTTCGTCTAAGTTTTAAGTGGAAATTTCTGAAGCGTCTTAATGAGTAAAAAATAAAATAAAAATCAAAATTTATGTAAGATAATTTATTATTAAGCCCAGAATATTTTTAGAGAATTTTTTTATTTGAAATATTTGTTTATGCTGAAATGATAGAAAGAAATACAATACTTTTGTTTTGTAGAAAGTAGTTTACCCAATTGTGGGCCCTGAAAATCCAAAGGCAACACCCCAACATCAGTTGCACCCATCTAAATGGACTGTTTGGTGCTGTGTTATGGCCACTAGAGTTATCGGTCCGTATTTCTTCGAAAATGAGGTTGAAACGCCGGAATCGATTTCAGGAGCTTCTGACAGAACATTGGATGAAAACTTTTTGCGGCCAATGGCGGAGCAGTATCCTAATTTGTGGTTTAAACAGGATGGAGCAACTGCGCATACTGCTAGGCAGTAGTCTTTAGTCATTAGTAGGCCTTATTTAGCCCACCCTGTATATGGTTGCCGCTGGATTTTTTGTAGTTTTATATTAAATCTATTCGTTTTTATTATTGCCAACTAGATTTTTGCATATCGAAAAAGAAAAAAAAAAAAAATTCAAAATTATGAAAATTTGAAATATTTGAGACCAATAAAATTTGTTTTAAAGAAATTTTTTTTGTCATTGTTTAGTTTGAGTTTATAAAATTGTGCATTGAATTACCCCTACATTCATATGCATTTAAAATTCCCTAATAGATATTTTTTATATTATTTTTTGTTGTGTTTGTCGTCACACAAAAACTTCCCGATGAGGTTGCTGCTCTAACAGGAAAACCACAATCAGAGAGAGCTGAAACGCAAAGTTCTATCGCAGTTTATAAATATTAAGATATGACTGCTTACAGAAAACTGTTCAATTTATTAAGTTTTTATTTTAAAATTCCATTTTTTGGTTTGTATTTTTCGTAAAATGCTGGAACTCTATGAAATTTTGTTTTTATTTATTTAATACTTTTTTATTTATAAAACAGAAATTTAAAACCAGCACTGGCTGTTAGGGCCTTCGGATTGAACTTGTATTAAATACTTATTGTCAATAGTATTTACATTTACATTTGCGAAAATTTGTTATACCAAAATTATACGGCAACGGTCTTAAATTTGTGACAAACATCAAATTTTTTTTTGTTCTTAATATAAAATTTATCCATATTTGCACATTTTTTATATCTCACCAAAATATACCAATTATCCCAAATATACCAATTATCAACTTTTTCCAAAAAGCAATAAAAATAAAACAGGTGAGAATTAAAAATCCTCATCTGGAATGGAAAGGCTGCTTCGTGTTTGCTGCCTTCCACCACCAACCCACTCATTTTACATGCATTCGCACCAAGCATACACACACACACACACACACACATTAAATCACACATATTTTAACACACACCTACTTATTTCCTCGCTTTGTTGCACATAAACGCGTCACGACACCTGCAAATTAGTCGCTGACAGCCGACTTCCGTTTTGCCAACTGTTGGCGAGTGTTCAGCTTAAATGAAAATTGTTGTTGTACATGCTGTAAAATCACTTTTAATATATATATGTGCAAATGTATGTGTAAGTTGATTCATAACAACTTAATTGCTGTTTTTTACGAACAAATTATAACTGCAAATTTGAGCTGTCCACTAAAACACACACACACATCAACATTTAGCGCTCGCCTGGCTGTGGTAATAACCTTTCTACTTTAACTGTTCTACATACGCGTACTCGTACATTGCCAACGTAACTCTTCCTTTCACGCCTCCTCTTCTCCATCATCTCCTCTCTTCGGCCGTACCTGCCCACTCGACCACTTGCTTCACATGCAAATGACAAATTATTCATAATTTGCAGCACTTTTTAGTACCTCAAAATGGTGTGTAAATATATTTACACAACACCTCGTAAAAAAACGAGAAACTAACAAAAATACCAACAACACTTAAAATAATGACTCAAAGTGTCGGCAATCATGTCGCAATGACTTTTTCCGCTTGAGCAACACTCGAAAAGAGGCAACAAAAAAAAACTGCAAATACACCCTCAATTTACCTGCAATTTGTTGGCGCTGTTAGTTGGCAGTAGCGTATGAAAAAAGTATTCTCCTTCCAGGCGCATGCGTTGCAATATGTATGCTTATGCTTTTGCCATTGTTGTTGCTTGTTTGACAACGCATATTTGGTTAAATATTTGTTACACGCTCAGCGTGTTAATGAAGTGACATTTTAATGGTGTAAATAAAGCGGCAAACAATGGCGGCAACCACCGCAACAGCAAACAGCGCACAGCAATAAAGGCTATAAAATCATGTAATATCACGGTAAAAAAAATGAAGTGAAATTTACAACAAACACACAAAAACAGAAAACAAAAACAATTAAGCGTGCACCGAGCGGTATTTAGCAAAAGCTTCAACTCTCACGTCACCCAAAGCACAACGGAAATCACTAATTTGTCAGGTTAAGAACAAAAACAATGGAACAAAAACACCTGCACACCCTCGCGTTTAGATTTAGTTACTCATTTATGTGGTGGCTGCCCCTTCCTCTACAATTACGGTGTCACGCAAGCTATAACCAGCATTTAAATGGCTTTCGCTTGACTGGTAATTAGCAACTCCCCCTTCAAACTTTTTCTTTGCCTTCTTGGTAGTGCCACCAATAAATTTTGAGTGAGCAATTAGCTTAATTTACGGAAAAGGGGTTAAGATGGTCGATGTAGCAACACGTGCGCGATTCGCGTTATTGATGACCATCTGAACCCTTTCCGACAGGCGCGCGGTTATTGCGACGTGAAATATTATCCGAATCGTAGGCGGTGAAGGCATGTCAGAGTAGGTCAGCAAACTCATAGAGCCAAAGAGATCTATTGAGCGACACAGAAGTATAAGCAGAGCTGCGCAAAACTGATTGGGTATTGCTTGAGTAAAACTAGTCAAACAAATTTCTTGCACTTTTTTCGAGAGTTCTATTGCATGTGGAATTTGGGAGAAGAGTTTTGGCGAAGTTAATTGGTGAGTTTAATTGCAGAGCCAGAATATTGAAACCCTACACCGATTACTGCTCTGATTACACTGTAAAACAACCGAAACCACCAGCCCGGAATTTGTTAATATAATATTTTCTCAAAGTATACCTACACAACAACAAAACAATCGATGGATTTGCAAAAGTTAGCTCAATTGTTGTTTAGGCCTACTAAAGCTTCCATTTTCCGGCCTAAGTTGCTTTCAAAAAATTGGAAAAAATGCTAAACATTTATATCTGAGCGCAGTGAAATTTTAAGGCTTATAACCCCTTAGCTCTCACCTCACAAGGTCGTTTTGACCCTTGTTTCAATAAACCACTCAAAAATCCAATTTGTAAAGTCGTTAGTGGGTTAAATTGTTTTAGAAAATTATTCCTCAGAAAATTCTACGAGAGTTTTTCTCCAGCAAAACCTTCATGTAACCAACGTGAAAATCACTATAGAAGCTGAGCTAACACTCTTAACAACTCTTCAGAGTTTGACCAGATTTGAGCATCTCCTAGCAACCCACTGTATCTTTTCAAGTACGACTCCTGTTGGCATGGATCCAAGGAGCATAGAGAGAATGGATGCATCGAAGTCCATTCCTTCTCTGTTGTCTAATGCCGGACATGGGCCGTACAAGCATACATTGTGTTTCAGCCTACAGATAGCCTTCAAGATGAAAATATCAAGTGGTGGTAGAGTAACCAGAGCATTTAATGGTGAGCCTGAGGTAGATGGGAAAGCTCCGGCTCAACACATCACCACAGTGCGTTGTAGCCTCGATTAGGTCCTCCTGATTCCCACGAGAGAGAGTCTACTCACCCACGCCACTGATGCATAGGTGATAATAGGTCTAATCACAGCTGTGTTGATCCATAAGATCGAGCTAAGAGAAAGTCCCCACATTTTCAACGTGTGAATTCCAAAGAAGTTAACTATCGAGGATTGCTCTAAGTTATTTGATTTTTTTTGGATAGCTGGATTGTGACACCTTTTAGCTTAGGCAGAACAAGTCCGTCAAGCTTCCTCCTTATGGTAAAGAGGACAATACTAGTCCTGGCAGGGTTTGTCGATAGCCCATTAGTACAGCATTAAGTATCTATCATATCCAGAGTTTTCTGCACTTTTCTACAGATATTCATAAGCGAAGGGCCTGCTAACAAACTGGCAAAGTCGCCCGCATATGCTTGTGCATAGACTCCAGCATACTTCAAGGTATTGAGTAGAGCATTGATCATTATGCACCTGAGCAATGGAGACAGCACACCGCCTTGGGAGCAGCCTCTATTAACCCCGGATGCTACCAGCAGCTGTTCTTTTGCTCACACCATTTCGATTCTTTGGGATAGCATCGAACGAATCCAATTCACTAGCAAATGATCTACGTCATGCCTACTAGCAGAGCTACACATACTGTCAAAAGTGGCATTATCAAACGCCCCATCTATGTTTAAAAGGATGCCCATAGCTTAGTCCCTCCTGTCGATGGCTAGTTCTACCTCAGCAACAAGGTTTTGCAGTGTTAACTCGCAGGATTTTTCGCTTTGGTAGGCTTGCAGAAATGGAGAAAGAAGATAAACCTTCAGCAAATTCTGACGTATGCGCAATCCCACTGGTCATTCGAGATTTTACAGCATGAAAGTCGTACTGGTGGGTCTGAAGCTTTTCGAGTCGGTGTAGACATCTTTACCAACCTTAGGGATGAAAGCGACGCTCAGCGTCCTCCAAGAGCGTGATATAAAAACCAACGTCAGGCATGCAGTAAAGATTTTCTTCAAGGCAGCAGTCACGGACTCTATGCCTTCCTTCAGCCTAACAGGATATAAATATGTTATCTGGTCGGGGCGACTTGTAGCCGCCAAAAGATTTGATGGAATATAGAATGGCGCTCTCATTCACCACAGAACTGGCAACGTACCAGTCGTGTCGAGCAGGCGTAGCAGCTGTGACAAGAGCCTCTTTCAATAAGGGCATTTGTCGATCAACGTGTAGCTGATTATCTGGAAAGATAAGTTAGATTCCAACAACAAGCTAAGTGCGTCACTTTGTCTCTTTGTGAAGGAGCCATCCGATTTCCTTTTCCAGCATCCCAATCAATTTCGCCGAGTCACTCAGAGATTCAAAACCGCTGCAGAATTCTCTATGAGAAGCTTCTTTCGATTCACGATTAAGCTTCTTGTAGTTCTTCTGAACATGACGGAATCGCTCCCAATCCTTAGAGTTCTCTATAAGAAGATCTTTTCGATTCCCGATTAAGCTTCTTGTAGTTCTTCTGAACATGACGGAATCGCCCCCAATCCTTAGCAAGATTAGTCTTGAGCGCCCGGTTTAGAAGTTTTATCAATTCACGCCTCAACAGCTGGAGCTCTCTATTCCACCTTGGGAATCCCGTCACGGGGAGATCGAATTGGACAGGCTGACTTAAGACATTCAGTTAAGGTAGTGTTGAGTTTCGCAATAGCCGCCTCAATGCCCTGTTCTTTCCGAAGTCTTGGTGGCTTCATATCAAGGCACCTCAATGCCTTCCCTGAACTTCAGCCAGTCTGTTCTTCCGGGATTTCTAAAAAGCAATAGCATTTATGCCTCCTGGCCATACTGAAACTCAATATACCTGTGGTCTCGTAAATTTTTAGCGAAATTTCTTTGCTCCAAAAAATTAGTGTACCAATAAAACTATATAATTTCTACCTGAACCCACAAATGATGGTGAAATCTTAAAAATTAGTTACAAATTAAAGTATTTTCCAATTGTAAAATGATTGCATCCATTTGAATTTATCATTTCGCATGTTAAACATCCTCATGATGACAAACACACTTCCTACTCATCCGCCATTAATCAGCACACTGGAAATTTTCTGCATTTCCGTCATTTTCAATCCCTTCCGTCAATAAATAATGTCAAAGAAATATTGAGTATTTGATGAATTTTATCGCCATTGAGCACAGGAAATTCCGCTTCCATGAAATTAATGTACATATTTGCCGCTAGCTATTGATACATGCGTTGCAAACCTTCCAGCAGCATTTGAGTGACGGTCGAGTGATACCAGAAGTAGCAGCTCATTGGGCTCTGTGTGGCTGTGGAATGAAAGCATCAGCTTTCAATCATACCAATTTTTCCACATTTCACTTGAGTTTTATTTTTATAATTTAAGCGGCGTTATATTTCACTTGCAATATAGAAGATCATAAGGCGTAAGAGTGTTAGTGCAAGTGGAGAAGTGGCAAAGGAGAGTGGAAAGAGCCGCTTGGTGAGTGAATGTAACAGCGGCAATGATAGATACAGTGACGAACAAAGCAGGGCAAAGAAAGTGGTGAGAAATATAGCGAAGCAATAAATTTGTCTTGCACCCATAAGTATGCTATTTTTCTCATATGTGGGCAATAATATTTTATGCAAAAAACGAAACAAAAAAGAAAATGAAAAGCAAAGAATGAAAGATGGAAAAATTTGCAATTCTAGCACTTGCATTGCCACGAATGCTCAATGGGTCGGGAATTTATTAGATTTATTGATCAAGTGCTGATTTATTACCACCACAGGCACTAGAGCTAAAGGTAGCGGTTATGGTGTGCGGGCGCCAGTGTGCCTGAGTGGTAAGTGTAGAGGTTGCACACCTAAAAGTAGGCACCGATTTTTATTTATTTTTATTATTTTTGCACTAGCCTTTTTTCAATATTTTTCCATTGTTTGAGTTGCAAAATAGTGTTGGTGCACACGGAAATACACTTAAGTAATTTTTTCATAAATGCGCCTAAAATGCTACATTCAAAACCAGCAGCACACCATAGCAATTCGACGGTTGGCGAGTTTAGTTTTTGTGCCTGGTGGTGTCGTGAAGTGCGTGTGGGCCTCTTAAAAGTAGAATATTGCATAACGCTTAAAACGAAGCATACTTTCAGGCAAATGACGTAGTTTTATTTCCCTAAACGAATATACAGGCCGCATGCTGCATGCCACAGCGTTGTACAAAAGCCCTTGTTGAAAATATATTTAATGCTGTATACGTGTTTATATGCACGCACACATATGCATGCACTTATAATTTTAAAGCTGTATTTGTTTCCATGCGTTGTTGCTGCTGCTGGCTGCCTGCCACTGACACCTCGCCAACTGGCTCCCATTGCATTGTGCAGACGTTAAAGTATCCCCTTTTTTATGTTTTGGTTATAATTTTTCCATTGTCTCCGTGCTGCATGTACGTGTGTGTGTGAAAGTATGCTTACATGGCGCCTGCCTGTCTGCTTGCCTGCCTGCCAGTGGCAGCCAACAGTTCAAACCAGCTGTCGCTCGCGCTGAACTTTCGCTGCAACTGAACTGTGAAATGCGAATAGTTGTGGTTTTTCGCATTTGTCACATTCTTACTGTTTTGGAAATATGGGTCAAATTTTGAAAAACTATAATGTGAGGGGAGGACACAAATAGGAAAAGGGGCAGCTAAAATGGGGAATGAATGTTGCATTTATGCGCGAAAGTACTTGATGCGGATGGTGAGTGAAGCATGCTTCTGCTGGAAATTGTGAGATAGTTGAAAAGTTTTGTATTTCAGATTTTTTTCCGGCGCCTACAGATATGCAATCGTTTCTGAATTTGTTGCAGAAGAATTTTTTCACGAGTTTTGGGTGTTATTTATGACAAAATTGAGTGCTTGCTAATAAATGGATGTACTTTGTTGCGAAAGTAGGTGATTCGAACTCCCTAAAGTATGCAAAATATCGTGATTGTTTCAATTGGCACGAAGCGCATGACCAGCATTAAGAGTGAATACTATTCAATGGTTACTAAAAGTGTGCAAACACCTGAAATAAAACTCTTTAGGAATTGGTGTTACCTGTGGACAGAAAAATATTAAGCTTGTTAAAGACATTTCACTAATTTGATGCGCATAATTTTGGGGAGCAACATATTCAGTAATATTCAGCAAAATTTTTGCTAGTTTGTCATTGGTAAATTTTGAAAGGAGACAAGCACCCAATGAAGGGTGTTTCCGGAAATTATATTTATTATGTATATGGGTAAATCTGTCAACTCAAAAGCATAAGAAAAGCTTAAACGCCATGAGAGACATCGGATATAGTTACAAGTCGCAACCAGAGAAAAGTGAAAATGAGTTTGAGATACTTCTATGTCAATCTTTTACATAATTTTCATGAAAACTCGCCAAAAACGGCCGCAGTACTTAAACCGAGGTTGTTAGAATCTCACACTGGAGTAACTAAAAAGCCACTTTTCTCGACTCGCCGTTGATAAATCTCTTGGAACTCATACCTTCTCGCAGAGCTCCCAAAGCTCCACTAGTGTTAAAGCTTAAAGTGAGTTCGAAAATGCATTTTAGAAAATAAGATTACGACATACGCAGATAATTTTGCAATTTTTTATCTCATTGGAGCGGTCGTTGTAAAGAAGCACAAACTAATATGCTTAGCTAACTCTGTCGCAAGACAGAACAGGCTTGTACGTATATGGGTTCCATATAAAACGTTTTTCAGTAAGAGCGCTTCAACTTTTGAACTTTTTTGAATAAAACACAAACAGTTTGACTTTTTTAACTAACTTTTTTTTTATTATCGAGTTTGAACATATACATTTAAGTAAGAATTCGAATTCTTTTGCATGACCACCGCGTGCACGTTTTACGAAGTCCAATCGTTGAACCCAATTTTCGACCACTCTTTTGCATAAATCGGCCGAAATTCCAGCAATTTCGCGTTCAATATTGGCTCTGAGCTCACAAATAGTCGCCGGCTTGTTACTGTAGACCAATGACTTCACATAACCCCAAAGAAAATAGTCTAGAGGCGTCAAATAACACGAGCGCGGCGGCCATTCGACCGGTCCATTTCTGGAAATAATGCGCTCATCGAACTTACTCTTCAACAAATCAATTGTAGCGTGTGCTGTGTGGCTTGTGGCCCCGTCCTGTTGAAACCACATGTCGTCTAAGTCCATACCATTCAATTGAGGCCAAAAATAATCGTTTATCATGTCGCGGTATCGATTTCCATTCACAGTAACGTGGCGATCGTTCTCGTCAACGAAAAAATATGGGCCAATTACGCCGCCGGCATGTAAACCGCACCAAACAGTGATTTTTTCGGGATGCAACGGTGCCTCATGAATCACGTGTGGATTGCTTTCTGCCCAGTAACACATATTTTGCTTGTTGACAAAGCCATTGAGCCAAAAGTGAGCTTCATCACTGAAGATGATTTTTTGGAATTATTTGGATTTAAAGTAGCAGCAACAGAACGATTATTTTCATAAAAAATTTGCACGATTTGCAATCGTTGCTCAAGTGTGTAGCGTTCCATGATAAAATGTATACTAATGAAGTTTACAAATGACAAGCGAAAAATAAAAAATATAGCGTCGTTCGCCCTCCCTATCGGAAAAAAGTTGAAGCGCTCCTATTGAAAAACGCCTTATATACCGGGTACTCCGGTGTTCAAGGAAACGAAATTGCCGATGAATTGGCCGATCGTGAATCAGCGGTGACCCCACAGGGGCCAGAGCCAATAATCGCAATCAGTTCCGCAGGAATCATGAATTGGATTAGCGATGCAACCTACATAAAGAGCAATGGTCCGGTCTAGAACGCTTCAGAACGGCAAAGTGTTTTGTGACAAGTCCGAGCAGAAAACTGTCAAACTTTCTACTAAAACTTAGAAGCAAAGAAGTTCGGTTAATGGTCGGTATCATTACAGGACGCAACCCATTGGGTCAGCATAGCATTACCATTGAATTATTGAAGACCCGATGTGCCTGTCTTGCTTGGCGGAGTCGGATAGCACCGATCGCTTTCTCTGTGAATGTCCTGCCTTTGCTAGAGCACGGCTACGAGTTTTGGGTTCCGATGTTTTGAGAATGAGTAATATTCCTTCTCTAAAACTGGAGGATATTTAGAGATTTACCAAATAATCTGAAAAATTATCTGATGACTAACTACCTCTGTCTCTGTCTTTATTCTTTCCTATCTCTTTCTCTGATACTTTTCTGCTTTCCCCCTTGACTATATATCCTCTTTCCAGTGCTCTAAATAAATTGGCCTTCTTAGGCTTAGTGTTTTAGGAGCCACCAAATCTCTTGGTGCTCCTTGGCTCGACCAATTCAAATTTCATTTCAATACTCTTCGCTTTGGACGAACAAGTATCAGAGAATTTTCAGGAATTTGACAGTTAAGCTAAGTCTCTCAATCAGCAAAGTGTAGTAGCTTAGCTACAGAGAGGACTAAAGAGGTGTTGGCTCATATTCGCTCACTTACAAATCAAATACAGGGACAAAGCTTTAGAAAAAATGAGCAGGCCGGTCGTCTAGTGCGAATTCTTCTATTATTTCAGAGTTACCCCTAAGTGCTTTGCACCGGGTGAAAGTGATTAATATTTGATAGGGTAAAAATTGATACCTTCTATCTGATGGTCAAAAGCATAAGTTCTGTTTTACGTGCGTTTAAACTTAGGCCATAGCCTGTTTCCTAAGAGTGGAGTTCGCCTAGCACCCTTTGTATTAAGGCACTGTCCTGATGCGCTTAACACCACATCATCAGCGTACACCACCGCTTTTACTGCCCCCCGACCACTACTAAGTTGTATTAAGATTTTGTAATCACACATAACAAAAGAAGTGGAGGTAATACTCCCCCCTGTGGAGTACCCCTGTTAGCTCTGTATTACCCATATTAGCTCTGATGATCCTGGTTTGTAGCATAGAGATGATCCCATTGCTGATACTGATATTGTTCCAGTCTGTCAGTCAATAAACGGGCATGCTTGTTAAGGAGCAGCGATGAATAATTCGAAAATTGATTTTTTTCTTTCCATTTCAATTTGAAATTTTTTTATATTTCGTATTTATGGATGGAATTTTCGCTGTACAGAAATTTTTTTTTGTAATAAAAATGAATTCTTCTTGATTTATAAATAATTATGTAATATGGAGTTGATTATTAATTCTCTTGAACTGTGTATTGGGAAAATAAAGGATGATTTTTTAAGAGCTATAGGAAAGATTTTCAAAACGCAAACGTAAAATTCAGAAAAATGCATAGAATTTTTATTTAAATCGATAGTACAGTCCATATAATTTAATGTTTGAAGATTATTTCATGCAAAAGTTGACCGCGACTCCGCTTCAAATGGTCCATCCGCTTAGTCCAATTTTGTCATACTCTTTCCAATATTTCGGCCGGTATCTCACATATAAATGCCATTAAAGCATGTCTTCTAATGCGTTAATTAAAGCAGGCTTATCTGAAAAGTCAAGAGCTTTAACATAGCCCCACAAAAAATGATCTAAAGGCCAGATTGCAACACCAGGGTTGCCAAAGCCCGACATATACAAAGCACCACTCGTAGCTCTTGCAATTCTTCTGGCTGATCTTCACTCCAAAATCGACAATTCTGCTTATTTACGTACCCATTGATCCAAAAATGAGCTTCGTCGCTGAACACAATTTTTCGATAAAAAAGTGGATCTTCGGCAGGTCGTTCGGCTTCAATTCTTGCACCAGCTATATTTTGAAAGGCTTCACACCTAAATCCTTTCGCAAAAAGTTCCACGTTGTTGAGTAACAGAGGCCCTATTGCTGCAAACGGCGACGAATCGATAATTGATGGTCATCATTAACACTGGCCGATACAGCTGCGATATTTTCTTCAGTTCGCACTCTACGTAAGCGTGTACGTGGTTTGATGTCTAATAATGTAAATTTCGTTCTAAATTTAGTCACAATAGCTCGAATAGCCGCTTCAGTGGGTCGATTAAACTGACCATAAAATGGAAGAAGCGCGTGATAAACTTTCTCAACAGAATACGCATTTTTATAGTAAGATTCAATGATTTGCCAGCGTTGTTCGTTTGTAAGACGATTGGTTAAATTATAGACCAAACTGAAGATGTTTGGCAGTGAAACAAAACTCGAAACGTGCGTCAGCTGTTTAAACCAATTGTTTAAAAAGATAATAACTAAAAAGAAATAGCTAAATCCCCCGTTATTGAGAGTTTCATCATCTTTTATGATTTTTTAAAGTCGTGGAACTAAACCCCAAATTTACCATATGTCGCATGTAAATTTAAAATTTGTTTTTTTGTACGTATTTCTAAAGATCGGATATACCACGTAAACACTGATTCGGCTCTTCGGCTGGACTGATTAAATGATTGCTTGTAGTGTCGGCTAAGAGTTTTGTTGGTTACATTTTAGCTGCGTGTAGTCTAAATACTCCACTCTAATCTTTGCTGTTTTCTTGTGTCACAAAACATTTCTCTCGAACAATTTCACTGGCCAGCCAATTTACTTTCTATCACATATGTTCGGCTTTTTTCTTCAGGCATATGAAAGTGCTTACTCTTCTGCGAAAATCCCATTTTGACGCTGACTCGCCCAAAGAGTCTAAGCATGGCTCATATGTGAATGACTGGTGTAAGCAGATACAAAACAAAAAAAGTATTCCGCTCAAAATGAGATCTACTTGGACGCCTATGTATGTATATATACATACACATGTGCCCACCTAAGTTCAATTTATACATCTGTTGGTTTCTCTTACTTCTAGAAATATAAATAAGGCATAGAATCAATAAGATGTTGCTCATTAATCAAAAAGTTTTGCTCAAGTATTTGTTACATATGTTACATAGATAAAATTTACATCTTATTTTCTTTTTCTTGTTTCTGTGGGTTTTGCTTGTCTTTGTATGTTCGCAATCTGTCGCTATTAGCTTTTATGGCACGTCCTATGCGTGCTCAATAAAAGCTTTTAATCAAATAAAGGCAAATAAAGCGCATATGTTGCCTTGAATACTTTTGTGGTAGACTCTTGAAACTCATAAATTGGCGCTGTTCAATGAGGCGCTTGTGATAATGGGCAATTAAGTTGCTAATGACCCCTGGATAATTACCAATATCTTAAGCCGCATTTCGTTTTGCCTACTTTTAGGCGCTGCCAAAATATTGTAACTAACTGTGAACAGCTGAGTAGGAGAAGTAAATGGGAGCTGTTGAATTGAATATCAAAATATTCCAGAATGGATTGCAGCAAATTTGCTAAAAATAGAAGCCTATCCAAAGGCGTAACCTCTGATTTGATAGCTGTAGGGTTGCTATTATTGAAGTTATTTAAATAAAAAATGTTTAGCGATTATAGTCTAACACTGGCAGAATTAAAAAAAGTCTATCTCTGGAGTTAGCAGCTAAATATCGAGGTCTATCCGCAGGCGTCAATTCTAATAAAGTGACGGGAGAGCCAGTTATATTGATGCGTTTTAGCTGATTTTCTCTAACTGAAATGTGATTAAAGGTATTAAAACATGTTAAACCCAATTTTTAGTAAAATATGAAGAACTGAAACCTGACACCATGCAGGGGTTTGGAATTTTTACTTTTCAGGGTATTTGGTCGCGCTCCTTCTTCTATTTGTGGTGTGCGTCTTGATGTTGTCCCACAAATGGAGGGACGTACACTTTCGAGCCGGCTCCGAACGGCAGATATTTTTAAGAGGAGCTTTTTCATGACAGAAATACACTCGTTGGTTTGTCAGTGCCTGCCGAGGGGCGTCCGCTATTAGAAAACAACTGTTATTTTGCTGTTTCGTGCACGATTCGAGACTTCGCAACCCCGCATAGTAGTCGCACACCAACCCATTCGGCTACGCCGGCCACTATAATATTTTTCTCAATACTGAAGTGGAAGATTTTAGGTTCAATTATTATTATTCGACTTTTTATTGTATTTTCTTCCAGAGTAGGTATGTAGCTGACTTCGAAATTCAATAGTTGTTGCATACTTTTGGACTTAAGTGTTTATATGAATACACATGCTTGTCCTTTGTGACCCTTCGTCGTGCATTTAACTCTGCTCACATAATCAATTCACTGTTTTCTTTTACTGAAATTAGAAACATGTGCTTTTGAAAATACTGAACCATCAAAATTTGTCTGAAATGATTATAAGGATTTGTCAATGTAAGGCGCAAGCAACTAATGTGTGTCTCACACACATAAATTAGCCTTTAAAAAAAGTAAGTTCAACTTAAAAAATAAGTAAGCTCGGCAAATTCTTCTGAATTTAGTAAATTAAAGTGTGAAATGCAAAACATTACATAATTTCAGTGCATACTGTTAGGCGCTCAGGATCATTTGTTATAAATAAACACTCAGTCCATCCTATATTGCCCACAACATATTTGCCATTGCTGAATATGCAAAATGAAAAAAAAAACATAGCATGCTTTTAGGCATGCTTCGTGAATCTGCGTAGTTTATACTGACTCACACAAATTTGCCATATATGCAAATAATTTTCCATTTTTCATGAACAGAAAATAAAAAAAAACTGCGCATTGGTCGCTAGCAGCCCGAATGTATGCAATACTGATATCTATAAAATCTTTTTTCTCAACCTTCAAATGCATGTAAAATCAAATATAACGAAAAGGAAAGTATTTCCCCATTTTTTTAAACGATCAACTCTAAAACTACGTATTTTCCAAATAATTTGTGCATTTAGGCTTCAGTTCCAAAATGTGTGCTTGTATGTGTGTGCGCTGCTGGAAATGAGTTTCATATGTAAATAAGTTGGAAGTAAGTCTTGCATGCATATATTAATATGGGAGCATTTAGTTATAGATTTTTATGTAGGGCGCATGTGTTTGTACCGGGGAATGCATATGCATTTTAATTTTGCTAATCCGAAAAGTATGCTCCGTAATAACAGGTTTTTATCATAAAGATTGAATTTTTAATTGATCTGTGGATGCATGCAATTTACATGCATATCAAATATCATTGGCATTCGATTTTTGGAGTATGCAATAAATCCTAAAAGTATGCAATTCGTTCGACAGAGCTGTATTAAAAACAAATATTATGTTTAAAATATATTTGAAAATAATTGCGAGATATGTGATGATAAAAAAAACGAGATTAAGCTGAAAATGAAACATTAATTGCATATTTTCAGGCGCAAAGAACGCTTAGTTATCACATAGCGCATGGTTTTCTATTGGTAAAATGCTCCAAATGGAATTTTACTTCAATTAGTTGAATAAGCATTAGAAAAAAAATTACGTGACCTGAAAGCGTAGCATATTTTTTGGCGAAATAGCAGATTTGTTACAGAATTTACGCAATTTGTTTGAATGAGCTGACAATGGACATTTGTTATCAATCAATGTATGCAATTCATTACAAAAATTTAAGAGCGCTTAAAGCTCGTTTAGAGTACATAGTTTGGTTTTAGGCGCACACTATTTGCTAGCTATTAAATGAGTTTAATGATGAAGCTTGGGTGTTAGAAGGTTGGAGGTGACTTAATACGCAAGAGTGTGCAACTGAGCATATTAAATGTATTTGTATATCGCACATAGGCTGAAAAGTCCCGAGTCTAACAAAGAAAACACCGCAAACAATCCTTTTATTCTTTATCTAAAGCAGCAGAGTGTCCTCATAACACTTTTCAAGTCATTGCTCTGCTTGAACGGTATATTTTCCCATTAAGAAGCAGCGCCAAATTAAAACACGAAATTCTTTTTGATCCGTTGCATTGAAAATAACAAAAGTAGCGTCACTTTTAGCGCAATAACTCACGAACTAATGAGTAGAATATCATAAAATTTTTACAGCTGTCTTTTTAAGGTTAGTACTAACTGAAAAAGAGCTGAATGCAATCAAACTAATGCCATCTATGTGTTAGGCTCGGGGCTTTTCAGCCCATGTGTTATATTTACATATGCAACTACGCATATTTTTTGGCGTTAAAGTTATTTAAATTATATCTAATCTTAATCAGTTTGCTCCTTTTCCACTGATTGCATGTATTTCGAATTGTAAATCATGACTTTCTATTTTAAAGTTACTAAACGCAAGAAAAATTCTTTAGGTGCCTGCCTTTGGCGTTAATTATTTCAAGTCCACTCGACTGCTTGAAAGCTAGTAATTTGTACACCAGCTACCTTGAAATTCTGTTAAGTTTTAAATGTCGCTTAGAAATAAATTAAATAATAGCCTGCTTCTAGGCGCAAAATTACTCAATTCGGTTTGAAGCTATTTTTTATGATAGTAGAAAATTTTAAATTTAAAAACATTTTAATATGCGCGCTTTGTAATTATATTGGCTGACCACTTAGCTCTGTTAGTAGAAAAATGTCATATTTTGTGTTTATCCAAAAAAGTAGTTTTCACTACTTTTAGGCGCTAGATAGCTTGTATTAACACACGTCCATTGTTTTCTTTTTTCTTTAGATATGCTGCAACGAGGCTTTTGTTTTCGTAGAATTTTTTTAATTGAATTACCAAATTTTTTTATTTTAAATTTTTATTGTATATAAAATAAACTGATTTATTTTAGAAAAAATATATGTACAATATCCAAATATGTGCATTTTAATTGACTGCATTGATAGCCCTTGTAAAAACAACTAACGTTGCATACACACGTAAATTTTAATACCACTAGCAATTAGGTTATATAAAATGCTGTGGGCTTTTGGGCGTAAGCTAAAATATTATTATTTAATTAACGCTTTTACAAAAATAATCTAATTCACGTAATAGTTTTTAAACTGGAAAAGATTTCATAACAAAAACGTTGTTAAAATCAAGCATACCCTTAGGCGCAAGAAAAAATGAATTTTGTTATAGTAATGAAATTAAATGTGCTTTGGTTTCACAAATATGTGTGTATTGTTAATGCAGTCGAACATTTCTTTTACAAAAAATTTATTCATAAGTTTTGCCTACTAAATACAAAGAGCGTGTACTGATTTTAGGCGCAGAAATTAATAAAAGAAGCTTAATAAAAAATATAATAAATTGTAAGCCAAAACTTTCATTTTGAGTCAACGTGTGGCGCTTCCTCAATCCCACCCAGCGTTTTTCACAAAAGCGGCACTTTGTTATTAGTGGGTAGCCTACTTTTAAGAGCCCAGCACTCTGTTGGGCACACTACTAATGTTGGTGCATAGTTGTCATCTATGCATAACTAAAAGCTGGCAGTAATATTTTTTAAAAGCCTACTTATAGGCGTCATTCAATTATCTACACATAACTAAAAGCTGGCAGTAATATTTTTAAAAGCCTACTTTTAGGCGCCATTCAATTAAACATTTTATTTTGCCTCACGCTTTCTAAGTCATAATTACCTGAAGATTGCGTTTGTTGCATAAATTTTTTTAGTTGCAGCGCAAGCGCCTAAAACTATGTCACACGCCCAGCAATCGCAATTCGCAAATCATGTTTTTATATGTTTTTTTTATTGTTTTTTGTTTTTGCTTTTAACATTTCCAAAAAATTTCTAATTAAATGTGAACAGCACTTTTAGTTGTTCGCGCAAAAACAGAATGCGATAATTGCCCACAAAAGTATGCAATAGCTTGCCAACAAAAAAGCCTTTTGATTAATAAATTAACGCCACCAGTGGAATGGGTGGTTACGTGCAGCTGGGTTGGGTACTCGTATTGCTACTTCGCATAGTTTGCTGACTTTGTACGTTTTCCCTCTTTCATCTAGTTTTTGTTGTTACTCGATGTGCCATTTTTATGTGACCACAGCGCGCAAATTCAGCTCCGACCGCGCAACTATTAATTATTTCCAAAGGTGGTTACATAGCCGAGCTTTCATACACACCTACATAGGGCATATTCTAGCATATTGAATGTGTATGTGTGTGTTTAATTGCAGGGTTGCGCGCAAGTCGCCCGCTTGCGCTATGGTAAAAGGGGCGTGTCATCGTAAATGGCGCATTTTCGGGTTAACCGCATTTCGCGTGACCGCATTGCTGCTCAACCATTATCGGCCGTCAATGACATTTTTCACAAATGAAATGAAATAAATTGCAGCACCAAAAAGTATGCAAAATAAATACGAATCAAATATAATGAAACGACAAATGAAATATTGCATTTGCACACATTTCCAATTTGTATCAGTAAATATAATAAATATTTTAATACCAATAGCCGCGCTAATCATTTGGACAATCACGCTTTTGTTGCATTCTTTTTTTTATTTGTTGCATTTTGTACTTGCATACGCTTAGGCGTGGCATACAGTTTATATGTTAACGCTCAATTGCACACACACATGCATGCGAGCTTAAGCCATTGATTATGCCACAGCGTAATTAATTCCACTGGCACTAACATTTGTGGCTGTTTAATTGATTTTTGCGTAGAACTTGCAATTTTCACATTTAATTAGCGCCTAATAAGCGGCTATGTATTTTTGATGATTTTTATAAAACGTCGATATTTCTATGTATTCCAAATAATTATCGGCAGTCAAGTAGATGTGGTAGTGTCGCATGAATTATATAAAAATGGGGTCGTTGGCGTGAAAGAAAAAGCATGAGTTGCAGTGTTGATATTCTGTTCTAAAAGTATTGCATATTTTGGGGAGTAAAATGCGCAAATATCTGGAGTGTGCATATGTGGATTATTAAATTTCATGGTGGTATGAAGAAGAGGTATATAAGTCCAAGCTCTGTTCTCTTATTATTCGATACTTTTTAATCGAAGCTTCTAATTATGCAAATCAGTCAGTAAATCTTCCTTGGAGTTATCTATATACATATACATATAATTGGCGCGTCTCCTTTTTGGGTGTTTGGCCGAGCTCCTCCTCCTATTTGTGGTATGCGTGTTGATGTTGTTCCACAAATAGAGGGACCTAGAGTTTCAAGCCGACTCCGACTTTGGCTACGGCGGCCGCCATCTGCATTACGAAAGAGTCAAGAATTATTTTGTCAAATTGTTATCAAATCTTTAGCAACTGCAAACTCGTTTTGAAGTAGAATTTACTTATTTTATTTATTTATTTATTTAAGAGTCTAAAACATAATCAGGTTTCTACAGACTTCTTTGAACTAGTGTAAGCTTAAGTTAATACAAATAATTAAATTAATAAATTAAAAAAAAGAGTTTAGGAACTCATACAATTCATTCTTTGACATCGAGAAGTCAAGCGGAATAGAGCTCGAGATCTCATTGAATTCTCTTAAAGTGCAGGCAAGAGGGGCATTACGTGCATAATTCGTGTTAAGTAATTTAAGGTGAAAGGGGTAAGTGATTCGGAGAGATCTAGTAGGAATATGAAAAGGAATATTGTTAAACAAGGATGAACAATCAATATCACCTTTAATTAAACTAAAAACAAAAGACAGCGAAAGTATAGATCTTCTATTTTCTAGCGATTCTAAGTTAATTAACATCAAACGCGAGTTATATGAAGGGATGGGATGTATTGCAAATTGGTGGCAAGGCCTCCAGATAAATGTTGCATACTCTAATCTAGAGCGAACAAAGGAAGTAAAAAGTAATTTGAGAGGGTAAGGGTCCGAGAATTTCAAGCTATTACGCCGTATAAAGCCTAAAATTGAGAAAGAGGAGGATACAACAAAATTAACGTGACTATTAAATGAAAATTGGGAGTCAAAGATCACACCTAGATCTTTGAATTCATGCACCGGTTGAAGAAGAGTATCAGCAATGTTATAGGATGATTTTAGAATATTTTGAGTTTTGGTAAAAGTGACATGAAAACATTTCTTGATGTTTAGGGAGATCCCAGAGTTACTGCACTAGCGAACTAGTGCATTAATATCCGCTTGCAACATAGGAATATTCTCAGTTTTCCTAATAGCAGAAAATATTTTCAGGTCATCAGCGTATAAAAGAAAATTTGCAAAAGAAAAACAGTTACTAATGTCGTTAATAAACAGAACGAAGAGAAGAGGACATAAAATACTGCCTTGTGGCACGCCTGAAGAAGCAATGAAAGGTACCGAGCATTCACCCTCAATCATTTCCACACATCGTCTATTGGATAAATAAGATTTCAGCCATTGATAGGATATAGAATGAAAACCAAATGAGGCTAATTTGTGCAATAGGATTGCATGAGAAACTCTATCGAAAGCCTTAGAAAAGTCCGTGTAAACTCAGTCCACTTGAAAACCATCAGCAAAAGTTGAAAAACAAAATTCCCCAAACGCAGCTAGGTTGGAAACTGTAGACCTACCCATTACAAAACCATGCTGATTGGGCGAGATTAAACTCTTAGTCGCAAAGTACATCTTATCTTTTACAATTCCGTCGAAAAGTTTTGATATTATATAATAAAAAGCTTCGAGATTGGTCTGTAATTGCACACATCATTCTTTTTGCCACTTTTGATAATTGGGGTAAAGTTGTGATTTTCCAATCATTAATAAAAACTCCCGAGGATAAGGATTTATTGAAAATAAATTTGAGAGGAATAATGATATTGCGGAAAGCCCATCCTTATAAGTCTTAGTAGAAGTTTTTTAACCTGAGATCCCATTCTCAATGTCACGAGAAACAAGTTTTAAGTCTCCGAAATTCAAGGATGAAGGAAGATTAATATGACACGAAAAAAACAAGTCTGGATCATCTTGACTGAAGTTAGATTTGAAAAAATCGGCAAACAAGTTAGCTGCACTCGCAGGTGTAGTAGCAGATTTACCATTGAAATGAACGGCAGAGGGGACTCCGGTACTTGACTTTTTAGATTTAACATATCTCCAAAAGGCTTTTGGATTGGATTTAATATTCTCTTCAATTCCAAGAATGTAGCTCCTGTACAGAAAATTATTTAAACAGTTGAATTTTTTCAAGCATTGCTGGTAAATTAATAAGATAGTTTGGTTCTTAGATTCTAAAAATTTTGTATGAAGCTTATTCCGCTTGTTTTTAAGTTTATTAATTTGATTAGTATACCATGGAAGCTTGAAGGGACGTTCTTTAAATTGTGGTACATATATCATAAAAATTTCAAGCAACTTAGCTTTAAAGGCAGAATAGCACTCAACAACATCTAACCCTGAAAGGAAATCTTCCCAGTTGATGTCAAGTAAAATGCAGTTCAACCTAGAAAAGTCACAATAAGAGAAATTGATACAAAGTGTCTCGTCTTGTTTACTACCCGTAAATTCATAAAACTCAACATTAAGGGGGGGGGGGGGGGGGTAGGGTTAATTCCACTAAAAATATGCATTTATTTAAGAATTTTTTTTGGAAAGATGATTCATGTAAATTTATTTATCCAATTAGTATACTGTAAACTCATATTTCAAAAATATTTTCAAAAATTTTCACAAGAAAATATACAAAATTGAGCCGTTGACAGCAGATCTACGCAGACGTCTCGAAAAAAAGGCAATTTGCGGTGGACAGTTTTTCTCAGCATTGGATCATCTGAAATCAAAAAATCAAAGAGTTTTCATTAGGTAATCAATTGTCCGAGGTAACCCTGTCGAGTTTTTATTTTAAAAAAACTTTTTTTCAATTTTTTTTAACATTTGAAGTAGAAGTGCGATTTTTAGACGATAAATCGCATAACATTGTTTATTGTAAAATAAACAAAAATTGAAAAAACAAAAAAACCTCCCAGGGTTACCTCGGTAATTATGTAGAGAAAGTGTGTACAAAATTTCAGGAAGATCGGTCGAGTAGATTCAGAGATAAAGTGTCCACCGACTTGAAAAACGTCGTTTTCCAGAAAATCGATTTAAAGTTTTCTATAGCAGGTAGCCCAGTCGGAGCGGCCAACGGTTATAATGCTCTAACTTTGTGAGTTTTGCACCGATTAACTTACAATTTGGACACAACATTCTTGAGATTATGTACATTCATTTTCTCAAATAAACCAAAATCGATTTTTTTCCCCATAAAAACCCTACCCCCCCTTAAGCAACAAAGGGACGTGATGCTTATCAGCAGGCGAGAAGGATGGGAAGCATTCAGAGATAGAAGAATTAATATTAGCACTGACGAATATGAGATCAAGAGTACGATTAAGCTTATTTCCAAAAGAATTAGTTTGTACTAGGTCTAATCCTAACAAATTATCAATAACATATGATTCGAGAGAAGATGTCACATTAGTTGGTAAAAGACCATGTTTGCAGAAGTTAGAAGACCAAACAACATTCGGAAAATTGAAGTCTCCAAAAACAATAATATGGCTATCATCGACCTTATTTAAAACAAGGGAGACAATGTTATCAGTATGTGATTTGTAAAGATCGTAATTACTATTGGGCGGGATGTAAGAGACCAATAAAAGTAAAGACCCATAGCGAGATGATCCCTTTACACAAACACACAATTGATCTAGGATAGGGTCCTCATTTAAGAGCGAAATATGGAATGCTTTTAGCTTACGGTGTACTGCAATGAGAACTCCACCCCCTAAAGAGCAACTCGTACGTTCAACATTTCGGTCTTTTCGAAAAACGTTGTATAAATTTTAATCAAAGTATTCTTCTTCAAAGAAATTATCATTCAGCCAGGTTTCAACAAAAATTATAATGCCAAAATCTGAATGAGCACTACGAGTACGAATTGTCTCCGACTTAGTTCGAATGCCACCCATATTTTGAAAATAAACATTTAATGAAGAAGTAGTTCTTCTAAAAGTGGCTAAATTTTCCTGTCTGTAGGCTCGTCCCTTTGAAAAAATTTAAAAGGACGGACCTTAACATCAGCAGGCCAAACCGACGGTTTGAGAATTTGATCATATAATGATGGATTTTTGTTTTTAACTATGGATATCAGTATCCTTTTTTATAAGTTTGAAACATAAGATAAGATTTTTATCAATGTTAGAATTAAGCCAAGTATGGAACACTATTTCACTGAAGGTCATAATCAAACGCCAATGTATAAAAAACAACAACCACTAACTTCCACACCTCCTTAAAGTGATCACAAATATTTGACAAATTTCTGGAATAAGATCATGAAGCCCTTTCGGTTTAAGTCACCCGCATTGCTTATCTGGGTTGGTAAGTCGCTGAGCTGCAGGGTTGGTATGTTTTTCGTGTCCTTATTAAGATTTCGAGATAATAAAATTGAGGTGACTTGAGAAAAGCCTTGAAGCAAAAGCACACTCAGCGTTCCCGCCATTTAAACTAGTTTGTCACTAAAATTCTTCAAATTAAAAAGTCTCAGCTTTAACTTTACCAATTTCGTTTTTATCAGCTGCTTAAAGTCTTCAAAGATTCGCTGCTTTAAACTGCTTACCATCACTTTTTCTTTCCCTTTTCTGTCGCCATCAGCTAAAAGTGAATTTAATACAATCCCATTGTGTATAGCCAATCTGCTTGACATTTCCTTTCTGCTGTTTCAGCGCTACATTTTTCCTTACTTATCCCTTCACTTTCTTACTTTCTACTTTACTACTTGAATTACTTATAAAATACATACGTACATATATTTTTCTTGGCGTGCATGAACTGGGTTAAGCCTAAGCCAATTTTCTACTTTTCCTGCTCAAGCTAGCAAAGTAGTTCCTCCTTCCGTTAGCACTTTATTTATACTCCTCGCTCGTTCTTCCTTTACATCCTCTTTTCTTCCTATTTTTCTTACTCTTTTTCTGCTTCTTCTTCCGCTTATTTTTCTTATACGGCCTGACTATTATTCGTGGGTGTGTTGGTTGGTGGGTTGTTTGGCAACAGCGCAACAAGCAGCTATACTAAGTAGCTGCGTAAATGGGTATGTATGTGTGTGTGTTTGTGTGTATGAGTGCATGCACATTGGCAATAGATGGAGTGTTGTGTTGTATTTGCGGTTATTTGAATGTTTGGGTGTCGGAGTGTATGTGCGTGTGGGAGCGTGTGTGGAATGAATAGAAATGTAGGCTACAGTGATAGCACTCGCCACAAACAAATGCGCACAACTCAACAGCTCATAGGTAATAGATATATGAGTGTATGCACTAATCCTTGTGTATTCATATGTGGCTATGACAACGTATGCGTGTAGATTTATATAGATATACAAATAGACATCCCCCCTCACTGCCCTGTCACGCCTCACAATACATTTGTTTGTTTCTTGGCTTGCCCTAAGTCAACTTGGCGCTGACTTAACTTGGCTTCAATTCACCGGTTTGTTTGCTTTTGTACGGTTTAGGTAACCACCACTACCTTGGCAATAGACACATACATGCACCCATTCATGTGTGTAAGCACATACGTGTGTGTGTATGGGTGTGCGTCAATGAAGGTAACCTAAATGGAATATTGCCAAGCGCTTGTAGCAACTCAGCTGAGAGCAACAACATCACTTTGTGGCTTTTGTCTGTTTGTTTAGCTAAATGCACACATACCCATGAAGTGTAATATACACACACACATATATGTACATATACACCCGCTTTTATATCCGCTTACGTATTTTTCGTTTTACTTGCTTCACCAGCAGCAGATATTATAACAACGCTTAAACATATTCGGTTACATATCCGCAAGAGCTATACAAACTATACAGTTTAAAGGCACATATGCACTCACACACACACATATACCCACTTTGAGCAATACATATATGCTTACACTGAAATATATATGAAACGAATATGCGATCATTTATGTAGTTTCGTATTTGGAGTGGAAAGTATTCCATTTTACACACACACATACATGCTTGAAAGCATAAATGCACAGACATATACATATTCCACCTACTTAGGCGCCTATTATCATTTTCTATTCAGATTTACCTTGAGTGATAAAGTCAAAAGTGGAGCAATGCACACAAATGCATGTAAATATGCAAGTGCATTTGCGCGTGTAACTGTGTGTGTGTGTGTGTGCTTTAAATGCATTTTAAGTAGGTGGATAAATGTTGTTACTACGCTGCTAAGCTTTTGGTCAACTCCGTTGCAACGACAATTGCCTTTGGATTGCCATAGTTTTCTTTTGGAAATGGACAAAGATTGGAGAAAGGTAAAAAAAACAGATTATTTTGTATCGCTTGCAAATTAAAAATGTTCAAAAGTTAAAAGACAAAGAAAGCAAACAACGGAACTTGCTCGAATCCATAAATTACTTATATACCATTTTCCAAACAGAAGTTTTTGCCATCCTGAAAGTAGCCGAATGGATAATCGAGAGAAGATGAGCGGGAAACAGATTGGAGTTTTCAGTGACAGTCAGGCTGCACTGAAGGCCCTGGAGAACCCCAAGCAAACCTCAAAGATTGTTCAAGAATGTAAGAAGAGGCTTAATTCTGTCGCAATATAAACCAGGCTTGTACTTATATGGGTTCCGGGACACACGGGCCAGAGCCAATAATCGGAATCAGTTCCGCAGGAATCATGAATTGGATCAGCGATTATGTATGCAACCTACATAAAGAGCGATGGTCCGGTCCAGAACGCTGCAGAACTGCAAAGTGTTTTGTAACAAGTCCGAACAAAACACTGTCAAACTTTCTACTAAAACTTGGAAGGCAGAACGTTCGGTTAATGGTCGGTAGTATTACCATTGCAATCATTGACTTTCTCTGAATGTGTCCTGCCTTTGCTAGAGCAACACTACGAGTTTTGGGTTCCGATGTTGTGAGAATGAGTAAAATTCATTCTCTAAAACTGGAGGATATTTACAGATTTGCCAAAGTATCTGGAAAATTCTCACAAGACTAACTATCTCTATCTTTGTCTTTATTCTTTCCTATTTCTTTCTCTCATACTTTTCTCTTTCTATCTACCCCCATTCCAGAGCTTTAAATACAATGGGCTGTTTAGCCTGAGTGTTTTAGGAGCCACCAAATCTCCTGGTGCTTCTTGGCTCGACCTTTTCAAATTTCAAATTTCAATTTCACCAAATAATGCAAAGAATGTCTCTAGTCAAGTGGCCCAAGTCTCTTAGATATTACTCCCAAAAATGTTTTTATTTTTAGGCTTAAGTATAATAAGAAGTAAAGTGAAAATAATTTTAACAATTTTCAGATTTTAGTAGAGATTTTTTTAAGTGAAATTTTTTCGGTTTATTTAAAAAAATATAATAAATTTAAGTTTTAGTTAAATTTAAAAAAAATTATACTTTTCTAACCCTTTAACTCTTTAATTTTGTTTCGAAAAACCTTCTCTGCCTGCTTAACTATTTTCCAGCGAAGACGAGTATACCCGACATAAACAGAGTAAAATGTTTCGTTTAGGTTGCGGTTTTTTGGAAAAAGAAAAGAGAAGAACTGGACCTAAAATTCCAAAATATGCATTGGCTAATGGGTAAGCAATCAACGTTATCCGCACCCAACAATATACTGCTTTACAAACAAATTCTCAAACCTATCTGGTTTACGGCAACCATAAAGATATTTGCAAAGTCGCACGCAGAGCGACTAAGCAAGCATGTGAACAATGAAGCCTTGATTCTTAACGATAATACAAAATGGAAACGAAGGCTCAAACGTAAAAAACCTCTAGATTTAAACTAATTAATAAATAAAAATCAGTTAAAAGTATGAATTGTATTTTGCTGAGGATTAACTCAAATTATTTGTTGTAACAAAACTCCACAAAAATTGCTCGTTAGTATATATATGTAATGTTATACTAGTTGCAATGAAAATACTAATAATATAAAAAAAAAAAAAATTGCAAAACTCATTTTGTAATGATAACTCTCCAGACTTTCTTACTTCAGATTAATACAAGTTTTTGTGTGTTAAAATAAATAATGTTGCTAAACTAACGAATATGCGAATAACTAAATGCAAATTTTTAAAAAACCTTTATTTGCCCTTTTCGGGGAACAAAATGAGAGTTGATTCGTTGAATAATAACACGAATGCGAGTTTTTTTATCTTCACGGCGAGTATAGTCGACGTTTATGACAAATTTTCGCTTGGTTCTGCAGTATACTCCATGTAAACAGTTAATGGGTTAAAGAAATTTTTTGGAGAAAAAATTTATTTTTTTGTTAAAAATTTTTTGGAAAAAATTACATTTTCTGGTTGAAAATTTTAGAATAAAAGTTTTTTTTTCGAAAAAAAATTTTTAGTTGGAAATTTTTACAAAAAAAAAATTTTTATGTTGAAAATTTTTGCGAAAAATATTTTTTGTTGAAAATTTTCCTAAAAAAATAAATTTTTTCTTTTTTGTTTGAAAAAATAAATTTTTTCGGAAAATTTTTGGAACAAATTATATTTTCTAAGTGAAAAGTTTAGAAAAAAAAAACTTTTTTGTTGGAAATTTTTGGAAAAAAAATTTTATTTAGAAATTTTTCCAAAAAACAAGTTTTTTTTAAGTTGAAAATTTTTCGGAAAAAAAATTGTTTGTTAACAATTTTCCGAAAAAAAAATGTGTGTTGCACATTTTTCGAAAACAAAAATTTTTTTCTTACAAAACAATTTTTTTTCTTTCAACAAAACAATTTTTTTGTTGTTGAAAATTTTTCGGAAAAAAGTGTTTTGCTTTCAATTACATTTATATAGACTGTTTCCGGGTAAGTCATCGATTTCGTAGAGATTTTTTAAGTGAACTATCTTCGGTTCCCAAATATAAACTTTTTTTTTAATTTGAAAAAAAATAAATTTTTTTGGAAAAAAAATTTGGTAAAAATAAGATTTGTTTGTTGAACATTTTTCGGAACAAAATATTTTTGTTAAACAATTTGATTGCTTTTTTATAAGACTTTTAATGATTTTTTTAATTTATTTTTATTACCTACTGTTTTTTACTACATTTTTGTTAGCTTCATCAAATTTTATCCCACATTATTTTAAATTAATTAATGTTAATTTGAATTTGTTATTAGTATTTTTCTTTTATTTCTTTTTTATTTTCAATTATTTTTAGATTTGCTTAAATTTTGTATGTGTTTATTTAATTTTTGGTTAAATTTCTTATTTCTTTTCTCAAAATTTTTTTTTATAATTTGATTTGACTTCACTGTCCCTCATTTTACCCTTTTAGCGTTTTCAGTGACGTCATCAATACTTTATTTAACTAATTAAATGTACAAATGTGTGATAAAACATCTTCATATACACATACTTACATACATACACATATGTTGTCATATTAGTGAGTGCATCCATCTACTAGAATAAGCAAATCATTTGCTGATAATCAATTACCATCACAATCACAACTCAATTCAAATGTCAATATGACACTTTGCCACTCGCCAATATTTGTTGGGGACTATTCATGGCACCGTAGCACTTCCCAACAAAAAAAGAATAAAAAAGGTCCGCCTAGTGCTTTACTAATTAAAGCGCAAATATTTCAGCTTTCAATTTACTCAATACACACAAAAAAATGCATAGCTTCGTTTGTATAAATATTTCAGTCTTTATGTTTTCGACATTAATTGTAATTCACATTGTAATGAATACTCTACAGTCGCATATTTGTTCCTCATTTGTCAATTATTTGCCATTCATTTGAGAATCGCTTGTTTGCTCCCTGAAGTGATGTGATTTGATTGAACCCTATTCATTTTCCTATTTAAATAATTTATTTTCACATCAATTAAGTGATTTGTTAAGCTCAGTGAATATCCGCTAGTAATAAATAAATGAATCAAATATGAAAATTCATATTTTAAACAAAAGTATTTCTGATTCGCAGAGGGTGCCTTTTTGAATACTTTTTTCGTGATTGGGAATAGAGAGAAGAAGAAATAACGAAAACCGATGGGATGTGAACACGAACCGAAATAGTTCTTCAGTAGGTGATTGAAGTTCTAAGCTCTAACTGCGTTACCGTACCGACGCAGCCCAACGAAATTGCATATGCGAGCGTATACTAACATTACTTACGCTCAGTAACCATGATGGCGAAAACAATTTGAAACCTTAGCAGGCTTTCATGAATATCTGATGCTGATATGAACGGATTATATTTATGACCGAAGTGGTTCAGGCACTTTTTATTGGCACAGAAACTTCGCTAATTATGTTAAAAGTTCACCACTCCACGTGCTTTCTTCAGTCTTTGGGATTTTGGGTCGGCTAACTTGCTCGGCTAAACGATGCAACTTAACTATAACAACAACTTAACTATTCAGCGGTGCTATGCAGCTCCTGAAGTCTCACTTAATTCTAGCCAATCCAGCATTGAAAAAATATGTAACAATAAGAGACTCAATTCGGAATTGACGGATAAGATATTCAATACTAGATTTTCTTCGATTTCTACGGTGAATCTATGGAATGGATACCTATTTTAATAAAGGCCAAGCCGATCTCTTATACAGTTCTTACCCGTCGTATATTACGCCCATTCGCAAATTGATTATATCAGCGCTACGCATACTGGGTTCAAAGATTTATTAGGCAGCCAATTTTAACTGCCAGTACTTGCCTCAAATTTTGTCGATGGATTTTATTAACGGACTTACTCTTTAACTAAAAACATATCTATTATAAAATACCACATATAGCAAAAACAAAACAAAAAAAAAAATAGCAGCAATAAAAATTTAAAGGATAGAGTATTGAAATAAAAGTATTAAAATGAAAAGTATAACATTAAAATAAAATAAAATTAACAAAAATATATAATATATTAAAAATGAATAACGATAGAAAATAAAAAAAATGTTATAATGGAATAAATTGCAAATACCAGGTATATACCTATGAAATGAGACTTTCAGCATTTAGTCCATAGGTGTCGCTAGGAGTATTTTTAAACCTTCCCAAATCTCTTGTTTTTTTTCGTCTGTCATCTGTCAACAATATTCAGTTCATTGTTTGTTACGTTTCATACAACAATGCATTTTTGTCGCTCTTAAAAGGGTCGAATTTCGTGCCTTCAAACTACGATTTGCGGACATCGTTGATTTTCTGTTATCAATTGAAGAAAAACGCTTCTCGAGCTCTTCAAATGCTTATTGAAGTTTATGGTGGACATACTCTAAGTAGAGCACGGTGCTTCAACTGGTGTTGCGGCGGTTTCTTCTACTTTGAAATGCACTTAAGTTCACAATTAAATCCGTTGAAAAAAAAAACTAAAATTTATTTAATGCAATCATTTATTTAATAGAGAGTTGACATCCGAGTTGACTGACGAACAAAACGTAAGAGAGATAAAGAATAATGATAATGCAAATATGTATAGCGATGAAAAAGGATATATCGATGTTTTTGAAGTGAACTCAACATACCGCCACCCTTGAACTATCATGATATATTCAATATGTAAATTACAAAGGAAATAAATTCGAATACAAACTTAAGCAAAATAGGAATTTCAGACTATAATAAGTTAAATAACTACATTTTAGTTTTCTTCGGAAAATACGTCCCCTTGAGTTGGTAGAAGACACAGCTTAGGTATTGGGCGAGTGAATTGTCCGTTTGCGGTTTTTATCGTTACGACACGTACGTGACCATCTCTACCAGGATGACAATGAATTACTCTTGCGAGTGTCCACTTTGTTGGAGGAGAAGATTCATTAAAGACAGCGACGACGTCTCCTTCTTGAAAATTTCGTGATGGACGAAACCACTTAGCACGTCGTTGCAAGCTAACGAGGTATTCGTCTCTCCAACGGCGCCAAAAGTGTTGACGAATAGCAGAGACCAACTGCCACCTTTGTTGCAGGGTTCCAGAAAACCCTTGACCCTCAGGTTCTGGAATTGCCCGCAATGGTTCGCCTACCAGAAAATGGCCAGGCGTTAAAATCGATAAGTCGCTTGCATCCGTCGAAATGTCGCATAATGGGCGGGAATTGACACAAGCTTCCACCTCCGTTAAGAGCGTACTAAACTCCTCATAGCTTAAAAGAATTTCTCCGAGGGAGCGTTTTAGATGATATTTTATGCGTTTGATTCCAGTTTCCCAATATCCTCCCATGTGAGGTGCGGACGGCGGATTGAATCGCCACTCAATAGCAGAGTCTGCAAAAAACGATTGAAGTTGGGAGTCTTGCATGCACTCTTGATATTTCTCACGGAGTTCCCTTTCTGCACCAACGAAATTCGTCCCGTTATCCGAAAACATTTCTTTACAATAGCCTCTGCGGTTGATGAATCGTTTAAAGGCGTTTAGAAACGAAGAACTTGAGAGATCTCCAACGAACTCGAGGTGCATTGCACCTGTGCACATGCAGACAAATGAAGATATATAACCTTTTACGGATTTAGCTCCTCTTCCATGCGTAAATTTGAACATATAAGGACCAGCAAAGTCTACTGCTGTACGAACGAAGCAGCGAGCGTATGTTATACGGGACGAAGGAAGATCACCCATTGATTGTGTTGCGAGCTTGCGATTTAAAGCGGTACATTTCACACATTTGCGATAGATATTACGAATTAAGTTGCGGGCACCAACGACCTAATACCGGCGTTGCAGGATCACTTGCATTATACGGGGGCCTGCATGTAGCGTATAGTGATGTATGTCCAAAACAACGAGTTTTGAAAGCGGAGAGTTTTTTGGCAGTATAACGGGGTGTCTGACATCATTTGCAACATCTGCGGATTTCAGCCGACCTCCAACACGAAGGATTCCAAACGAATCGAGAAACGGTTGTAAACGCAGCAAACTACTACGCAGTTTAATCGGCCTTTTCCCCCTGCAACAACGTATTTCATTAGAAAAATAGAAATTTTGTGTATACCTGATTAATCTTCGCTCGGATTCCAGCAACTCCTGACAATTAGGAAACCACGTTTTTTTGTTATTGATTCCAAGCGAGCTAGAGCGGGCATTGTGTATAAATCTCAATACATAAGCGATAATTCTTCTTAATTTCGAATAAGATGAGTATTTTGTGATGACCGACCAGTGAACGTCAGTAGCTGCGATACAAGCCTTAACTTTTCGTAAGCCTATTTCGGTTTTATGCATTATTTGCACGGGTTGCTTCCAGAACTGTTCCTCTTCGCGTAAGAAGTCAGGTCCGAACCACCATAACTCATGATGCATCAGTTGAAGCGGAGATATGCCTCTGGAAGCGCAGTCCGCAGGATTGCTTTCAGAGCGTATATGGTTCCAGCACTCGGGAGGCAGGACTTCGTGAATATAGGCGACACGGTTTGCGACGAATGTCTCCCATTTATTAGGATGTGCTTGCAGCCACGCCAACGTAATGGTGGAATCTGTCCATGCTACCAGTGGACAGCGAAAATCCTTCCAACTTTGCATGACGGCCTTGACCAATTTTGCGGCGAGATGTGCAGCACACAACTCGAGGCGAGGTAGCGTTGTTGTTTTTAGCGGGGCAACTTTAGTCTTTGATGAAATTAAGCCGATTGTAATGTGACCATCCCTATGTACAGTGCGCGCATATATGACTGTGGCATAAGCGCGCTCGGAAGCGTCGGCAAAAACGTGCAACTCAGTAAATGAGCCTATCGTCCCGACTCCAACCCAACGGTTGACCTTAAGTTCAGATAAAAGTTGTAATTGCGAGCGATGATCAAGCCACACCTTGCCTATCGTATCTGGTACTGGGTCGTCCCATCCAGTGTTGGAACGCCAGATGTCCTGAAACAACATTTTCGACCTAATCGTTGCGGGTGAAAGTAAGCTCAATGGATCAAAAAGTTTGCTGGCATCGACCAGAAATGCTCTCTTAGTTAAGACGTGGGGCGGTTCTCCTAGAGAAATGGAAAATGTAAAATAGTCCTCTTCCATATACCAAATTAGTCCCAGAGCATGTACATTGTTGCCATCTACGGTGTAGTGCGATATGTTCTTGGATTCTCTAGCGATAGTCTCATTTAGCTCTGTACAATTTGACGCCCATTTTCTTAACTCGAACCCACCTTCCCGTAGAATATCGGACACATTTCGCTGCAATGCTTTAAGTTCCGACTTGCTAGACGCACCAGTGAGAAGATCGTCCATGTAAAAGTCTTTAAGAATTACGTCGACTGCTTTCTGAAAAGTATTGGAAGATTGTTTCGCGGTTTGTTGCATCGATTTGACAGCCAAATGCGAGGCGGACGCAACTCCATAAGTTACGCGTAGCATGCGGTAGTCTGTAATAGGTAGAGATGTGTTAGAGCGCCAAACAATTCGATGTAAGTCGACATGTTTAGCTGAAACACAGATTTGTCGATACATTTTTGCAACGTCTGCAGTTACTGCGTATTTGTGTATTCTAAAGCGCAAAAGTATGGAGTACAAGTCTTCTTGTAATTGAGGACCAACATAAAGCGCATCGTTGAGGGAATTCCCCGTTGTGGTTTTAGCAGACGCGTTAAACACAACTCGCAATTTTGTCGTGACGCTGGACTCCTTTACAACAGCATGGTGTGGCATATAATATTTCGCATATTTCGTTTCAGGCACGACCTCCATATGACCCATTTCAATTAATTCCTGCATGAATTCGTTATAGCGTGTCCACAGATCCTGATCACCGGCAAATCTGCGCTCCATGCGTAATAAGTTTCGTACGGCGAGACTCCTTGATTCACCTAATGGCACGTCGACCTTGAGTGGCAACTCCACTACAAAGCGTCCGTCCGGCTTCCTAATATGAGTTGATTCAAAATGTTCTTCGCAGTACCGTTCCTCGTGGGTAAGATATCGTGTTTGCGGCGCTTCTTCAAGTTCCCACAATCTAGCCAATGCTCTATCTAAATGTACATCACAGTGTAATGATTGTATATGGTTTGCGGGTGGAACGGATGTATCTAAGTTTCCACACAACGTCCAGCCAAAGACTGTTTTCTGTATTATTGGCGTGCCAGGTCGGCCTTTACGCAGTTCAGTTAAAATGAGTCGATCCATATAGTCCACGCCTACTAAGATGTCTACACGGCCGGGTTCCATGAAGTGCGGGTCAGCTAAGAACAGTCCCTTGATGTGAGACCATTCAGGAACGCTTAAACTCTGCGACGGCAAATCGCCCGTAATCTTTTGTAAAATTAATGCGTTGATGGGGTAGCATTCACTTGAATGTCGCGAAGAAAGCAATAACGTCGTTTCGCCTCTACATCGACCACCCTGAGAAGCGCCAATTCCCGTTACAAATATGGGCGAAGATTTGCGAGCTAGACCTAGACGTTGTACGCATGCCTCAGTTATGAATGTGGCGTGAGAACCTGAATCGAATAATAAGCGAGCATTCTGCCATCGATCAGCAGAATCACGTACCTTTACTAGAGCGGTTGATAACAACACAGCTTTTTGTGTTTTATGCATTGGGTTAACCTTGGAATTAAGGCAAGCGGAGGCGGATGTGACAGCGGTTTGCGGAAGCGAGCTAGCGGCGGGTAGCGTACCTGCAGCGGTGCGGGGTGAGTCAACGACGTGGGAAGAGGTAGATGCCTCTGGCGAACTATGAAGCAATGTATGGTGGCGCTGCCGACATATTCGACAGGAAGACGCGCTATTGCAGCGTTCCTTAAAATGTCCGGTACTTAGACAGTTTAAGCACGCCTTGAAATCTTTGACAAAATTGAGTCTAGCGTTTGCATCTAAGCTACGGAATTTTTCACAAGAATAAATTTTGTGACCTGCGTTACAATATATACAACGCGATTGATCTGCGGTGGCATGAAAAACCTTTGCCGATTTTCCGAATAATTTTTGATTGTTCGGTTTTCCTGGCCATGACTGGGTTGCCGGCGTTGATATCATCGATAATGAGCGACACCTTATTTCCAAAAAGGACGAAAGATCTTCGAAGGTAGGCGGATCGTCGCTGGTGAGTGACAACTCCCACTGTTTGCGAGTTTCAAAGGAGAGTCTGTTTACAATTTCATGTACTAACCAATCGTCCCAAAAATTCACTGGTCGCCCTAAAGCCTTAAGTTCCCTTATGTGTTGTTGGAATGCATTCAACACGTTCTTAATGGAGTCAGCAGTGTCACTCGTCGCTTTACGTATCTCTGCAATTGCCCGAAAGTGCGCTTCGACAATAACTCGCATAACTTTATATCGCGACTTTAGAAGATTCCATGCCTCCGTATTGTTGGCATCGCAAATTTGGAACCGCTGATAATGCTAAGCGCATCACCCTTTAAGCAGCTACGTAAGTAGTGTAGCTTTTGACCACCTGACAATGAAGAGTTAGAATCTACGAGGGTAACAAAAGCGTCGTAGAAGGCGACCCACTCAGTGGAATTGCCCGCAAAGGATGGAAGCTCCATTTTGGGTAGTTTAATTGCTGCTGACACAGTGGGATGCGGATTTGTAGAATTCGCAACTGATTCGGCTCTACACTTCTGTACACGCCTAAATTGTGATAGCGCTGTAACGTACCAGGTCTCGGCCTGGATGCGCGCGTTCTGTTCGACATCGAAGTTATCTGCACCACAAGAAAGCTCGACTTCATCTTGGGCTGTCTTAAACCGTACCCATTGTTCATTTAATAACTGCAGATAACTTTCGACATTTTCTAAATCTAAAACAAATGCTTCGTCGTTGCTCTTGGTCATGTACCTTTTTATAGCATTTAGCGCGGAATCACGTGTTTTTACGAATGCGGACATTTTGCGGGTGCGGTAAAATAGGTTATGTTAATATAACGCGGTGTAGACTATATGGAATTAAATTATCGCGGTAATCCGGCTCGAAGGACCAAAAATGTTGCGGCGGTTTCTTCTACTTTGAAATGCACTTAAGTTCACAATTAAATCCGTTGAAAAAAAAACTAAAATTTATTTAATGCAATCATTTATTTAATAGAGAGTTGACATCCGAGTTGACTGACGAACAAAACGTAAGAGAGATAAAGAATAATGATAATGCAAATATGTATAGCGATGAAAAAGGATATATCGATGTTTTTGAAGTGAACTCAACAAGAGGTATATCGATGTTGTCGAAATGAACCCAACAACTGGTTTGAAAAATTCCGAAGTGGCGATTTTAGCGTGGAGAACGAGGACCGCGGCCGGCCACCGAAAAAGTTTGAGGACGCTGAATTGCAGGCATTGTTGGATGAAGATGATGGTCAAACGCAAGAAATGATGGCAGAGCAGTTGGGAGTGACCAAAAAAACCATTTCCAAACGTTTGAAAGACATGGGCATGATGTTAAAGGTCGGAAGATGGGTGCCGCATGAACTGACTAAAAGGCAGCAAGATAACCGAAAGACCACTTGGAAAAAGGACAGTCAAACAAATGTACAAAATCAAGTAAAATAAAAAAATTAAAAAACTAAAATACAATAAAATTATAAAAATGATAAAAAGTTAATTCAGATAAAATTATGTTGAATAAAAGGAGTTCAATTTAAAAAAAGTATATTAGGTGCGCAACTAAGTTCCCGCTGTTTCTCAATAGATGCCGCCAGCAGTGTGTGCTAGTCGATTCTAACATAACCTCAACGTCATATACCAAGCTTAGACATATGGTAAACGAACTGCTTCGACACATTAGTGATTTTGTTTTGTTATCATACACTTTTTGGTTTTGTGAAAACGTCTGATTTTGTGCCGAAAAATCGACATTTGCGGGAAGTGTTGATTTTCCTTTTTGAATCGAAAAAACGGCGGCTGAAGCGCATCAAGAGCTACAAAAAGTGTATAGAGATGCTGCTTTAAGTGAAACAACGTGTCGAGATTGGTTTCGTTGCTTCAAAGACGGTGATTTTAATGTTGACGACCGTCCGCGTGAAGGAAGCCCAAAAACCTTCGAAGACGCTGAAATGGAGGCATTGCTCAATGAGGATCCGTGTCAAACGCAAGAAGAGCTTGCTTCAGTATTAGAAGTTACCCGCCAATCCATTTTCAACCGATTGCATGCTTTGGGAATGATTCAGAAACAGGGGAGTTGGGTTCCTTATGAGTTAAAACCAAGTGATGTTGAACGTCGTTTTTTCATTAGTGAACAACTGCGCCAGCGGCAAAAAAGGACGGGTGATGAAAAATGGATTCGTAACAGCAATCCAAAGAAAATAAAGTCATGGGGACTGCCCGGTCATGCTCCTACCCCATCGCCTCGGCCTAATATTCCCGCGGCGAAGGTTATGCTATCTATTTGGTGGGACGAAGTTGGTGTTATTTATTATAAACTGTTAAAACCAAGTGAATCCACACTGGGGATCGGTATCGACTTCAGTTGATGCGATTAAGCCGAACACTGCGTGTCCAAGGGTTAACGCATACGTTCACCTAAAGGTTGAAAGTGACCGCTATGTCTGCACATTGGAATTTGCCTTTGCATAACGTTCTTGCAAATTTACTCATTTCGCTCAATTTTTCCAATAACCTTTCTCGCTTACTCATGTATTGAAATTAGTTTTACCTACTTACTAAGCAAACCGATATGCGACAAATATGTAACAACAACTAGCTAACATGTAAAGTTCTAAGAACTAAAGAGAGTCATTGGAATTGTATGTACACATATTGTATAAATTCAGTTATGCTTGAATAAATACGGCACTTGAAATATTGGAGTGAAGGGAAGCAGTCGCGTTTTTCTTTATTAACAGGTGGCAAAAAGGCTTGCCATCTTCAAACATTGGTGACCCCGACGTGATCAATTTCACGTTTTAGTACATCGTCGCATAAAGTTAATTTACCTGTTATTCGAACAGTAAATTAGCAACAGTTATATCGAACCATATAATTTCTCGTTATTGGAATCGCATTTTATTTCTCGCTATCAAATCAACATTTTTCGTCATTTTGAAGGCGCAACTGGCACAGCTATATTATTGGGCGTTCATTGGAAGTCTCGCTTGACCTTCAAATCGTGAGCCAAGCTGTGAAGATCTTGCTGGTGCGTTGTACATGGAAGGCGCAAGCGTCAGTAGCAACAATATATTTTTCTTCGGATATCGTACCGGGCTGCGCATTTGCACATTTGGCAGCAGCACAATCATTATAGCTAACATTTCATCGTATTTTCGGAAGCGCAGGCACCAGGCAGTCGAAGCATATCGCAGGGAACAGTTTTTTTGTTGGTGGCTCTATTCGTAAAATTTTCCTTACGCTGCGGCGCACAAACATACGAACGGTAGACAGCGGAACTTGAAGCCTACATACAGTAAAATGCCAAAAACACACGAACAGCGCGATACAAGCGTCCCAGTAGGAAACTC